>JASAMX010025027.1:0-18809 GCA_030248175.1 Microlaimidae sp. YZB2_3
TAAAGATAAATTCTATCAGGGTGAAAATAGATGAATGGTAAAGTAACCACTTTTTCTTTGAGAAAATATCACGTGCAGAGAAACACATGACGCAACTAAATAATAATTGGTTACATAATAGCTGAAAACTTTTTTTTAAATTTTTCTCACTCGCGGGTTTATTGTTTATTTCTTCCTGGCGGAGAGCGGTTACGCCCTTAATTTCAGCCTGGAAGACTTTAGCTTTAGTTGATAAACAATTTTGACAAAATAATAGCTGAAATCTTTTACTTTTAAATAAAATTAGTGCCAAAATAAAGCGGAGCTCTAAAGCTCGAATGTTGTTCCGGAACTCTAAAAAAAGCTTAGGATAATCACTAATTGATACACTTTAGATCACAATCTTCTCTGCATTCCGGTTACGGCTGCGCCAGTATTATGTGGTTAAAAGAAAACGCTCCCGACGTATTAGCAGCTTACGATCGTTGCGGGACCATTATGGATTTCCTGACGTGCATTTTCTGCGGAGAAAACGAAGCCAGTATGTCCTACCAAAACGCGGCCAGTTTCGGATATTTCGACATGATAGAAAATCAATGGCAACACAAGGAGTAAATCATTTAAAATGCTATCTTATTAATTAAATCGGTTTTAATACAGTGAAATAAAAATAATAGTGATAATAGTGCAAACCTAATATTTCGGTTAAAGTAGAATACACAAGGTCGATATAACTGCGCAATAATTACTACAAATAACCATACCATAACAATTATCCCAGTATTTACATTTCCCGGAGCTTCGCTTTCAGGATCTCCGGAGCTCCGCTTTATTTTGGTACTAATTTCATAAATAATTAAAGAGTGATGCTATAGTTTATTTTCTCAAAAATTTTTTTTAAAACTGATAGGCACCTTGCACTGTGACGCGGTTTATATATGAAGAATGAAATATACATAAGCGTCACCATAATGGATAATTACCGTATCTCCTGCTTATTTTTCGTAGTATGCAGATCAACGGACCGAAAGGGCGCGAAATTTCGATCGGTTGATCTGCATGCTACGAAAGACAAGTAGGAGATACGCTAATTATCCATTATGTTGACGCTTATGTATATTGAATACTTTATTTATATACCGAGTTCCAGCTTGCAGTGCAAGGTGCCTATTTAAAACGCTAGAAATTGTCTTAAGAATGCTAATGGAGTAATTTTAAATGCATATAAAGTTTAATCATCTTAAAATCTCTCATTTAAGGGGCGGAGCTCCTTCCGCTTTAAATGGCTGGCGCTCCGGAACATGATATTGAAGGATAGGAACATAACTAATTTACGTTGTATGGTTGATGTAAGATGGTTTTTTAGTTTTTAACCTTCCCCCATTATTAAGCATGTATTAAGCAACTCCGAGTATTAAGCACAAAATTGTAGTAATTTTACGATACCTTAATTTTTTCTCCACTATAATAGAAAAAAAAAAACTATTTTGTATGTTAGTTTTATGTTGTTTGCCAACGTTTTCAATTTCCCCAAGTGTTCCAAAAAAATACGTTATAATCGCTATTTTGTTTAACGAAAATTGACAGCTGATTTTATTTATTCTTGCAAAAGTATTAACAAAAATACTCTTTTAAACCGGTGTTTTTAGGCTAACGAATACGAAATTCCCTGAAATTCTACCTCGTTTAGTGGCTCCTGGAAAAATCGTTGGGAAAACCGTCCGATATTGGTTCGGAATCCCGAACGGAGCCGCGATTTACTCCGCGATCGGGGATTTCCAAGCTACGGTTTTTGCGCATCTCAAGTCCAATTGTGCCATACTGAATTTAGGTATCCCATCATTTAATTTAACTTTGAATGATTTTAATTTGTTAACAGAGCTGTTTTTAGTTAATAAAATTAATTTCCAGTTTGGTACAAAATTATCATAATAACATTAACATTAATGATGTTAACCTACCCTATAAATTTTAAAAAACTTGGGAACAACTGCATGGATTTCAGCATTAAAAAAAGGGTTGAACCCCTACACTTTTGCCATTTTAGTATGAAAAGCTTTAAATAGGGCATTTTATCAGTGGCCGGTGGTCAAAAATTTTGCCCTGTTCCTACCCTTCATATCATGCTTTGGAGCTCCGGCATTTTAAAGTGGAGGAGCTCGGGATCCTCGCCTTTAAATACGCGATTTCAAGTTTATATAAGCTGAAAATATTTTTTAACTTGTTATATTCGCATTTATGCTATTTTTATTGCTTAATTCATTAATTTTTGAAAAAAATTTAGATTAATAAAAAATAATCTATGGCATTACTTTTATTGTTGAATTTAATAAAAAAAATAGGGAGGGGCTCCGGAGTGTCGGTGTTGCTCTGTTCTCTGAAAAGCAGAACTCCTTAATACTCGGAAGTGAAGCTCTGTATATACCGATCATATTGCCCATGTGGGAGTTTTTCTATGGTTGAATTATATCTGGCTGACCTCGTAAATTAGGATGCAGACATGAGCGGACCAATTAAAATTGTGCGGTTATGACGGTTTTTTTAAAAAACAAATAAGAACGCAGAATTTAATAGACAAAATTAACCTACTTTAGCCCTTAAAAAATTTGCACTTGGGTTCCAATTTGAGTAATTTGATAAATAATTATACTTTTGTTACAAATTTTGAATGGTTTTGTTGTTAAATAGTCGCTAAATACTGCAATTATCAAGGCTAGCTAGATTTTTTGTCTATAGGAGTGAGGCAAAATTTAGATGTAAAATCGGGGGAGTGGGAGTGGACCTCAACTTGCTTAATACCAAAAACACCGACAACTGTGAGTTACTCATAAGATAAGTTATATATGTAAATTCTTGTTAGTATACTATTGTTTTGACGTTAGAATTTTAGGCACTTCCGCTCAATTGTCTTTCAAGCTTCCCGCAGTTCCCGATGAAGTTTTGAAAGATGAAAAAGCCACTTTTCAACTGTTTCCCTATTTTGATAATGAATTTTTACAAGTGGCCGCCTCTTTAAATGGGGGAAACGTTATGGAAAACTTCGTCGACGTCCTCCAATCATGGTTCTTCTTTCTGACCAATCAGCAGCAGCCCCAATCGGCGCCGACCAATCAGCAACAGTGTTCGTTAACCAATAATGAGCGAAGGAAGCCGGCCGAGGAGCGGAAAGCGACCATAACAAAAGAGCAGATTTGGGGGAAAATCGAGGAAATTATGACGGAAGTACCCGACGACCTGGGAATCGCCGGTCACCGGAAACCTTTGAACTTTAACGCCAGGATCTACGGAGAACGCCACGAGCCGGAAGCAACTGGTCCAGCATTTTTTTTTTCAAGAATATACACGTAGTAGAGGAATAATGCATATAAATTTCATGTCAACATCCCAAATGAAAAAAAAATCCGCACATTTTTTAAGATAATGTTTAAATTATGTCAACCAAAATACAAAGTTTCATGTCACTAAATTTTGGATCTAGTCAACTGATATTGCAGATTCATATTACACGTGAACATTTTTCGACAAAATTTATAAATTTTCTTTAAAATTTAAACGTTGTATTCACCACCAACGGCTGCTTGGGGTTTTGTGCAAGAAATTCAGCCCAGAAACAAAATTATTTCTTAAAAATCACCTGCCCGCGAAGCATACATGAGCAAGCTAGGGGGGTGGCCACCCCGGTAAATGGCCCTTTGAAAGCTAGGAGGGGAATCCAGGGGTGTCCGTACCCCCCTAGCTTTTTAGAGGGGGTCGACCTGGGGTAGACCAGTTTGAGATCCAGAGGGGGGTCAGAGGGGATCCGGTTTCCAAACAAAGTCACATTAAATCATTTATTTAAGTTTTTTAGCACTAAAATAGAATTTTATAAAATAGGCTATTTATGTGTAAAAACAGTACAAAAGTATTTTATAAAATAGGCTATTTATTTGTAAAAACAGTACAAAAGTACTGTTTTATACTATAAAACCGTGTTTGTGACAGTAAATTTTGACCTGAATTAATACCCAGAATTTGTCTCGGAAGGGGGTCGATTTAAAATTTCAGAGGGGGTAGAGTGTCAAAATTTAAAAATTTTTGGGGGAAAAGGGGTCCTAGATTTTTTTCTAGGGGGGGGGTCCGAAATTTCGAGGCTAGGGGGGTATTCTTGAAAAAAAAAACCACGAATAAGGTTCCATTCTAAATATAACGAATGACAATCTATTAGATATTCGCGTGATCCTCCAATCCATTTCGGATGGAATAATATTCAATCTGAACGACATGCTGCCACAAGAGGTATTGATTTATTATAATTTAATTCAATGTATTTATTGATTAATAAAATCAGTTAATCAATAAACTAATAAATAAAGAATCGCTTAAAATTTTCGTATTCACGGAGCAAATTTTTTTTGGGGGTACACTATCAAAAGATCATTTGTTAAACTATGATATTTTTTCTGTTGAACCATTTTAAACTGTCGTAATTTAAAGCAAAAATTAAAAATGTTTTAACTGTTTTTTTAAACTATTTGTGTTAAATTTAATATATTTGCGTTTTTATAATTTCCCCCTTATTGAAACAGAGTTTGGGTTTTTGTAGGCCACATGTTACAAACTCGAACCCACCAAGTACGGATGCGTGAGACCTCACTTTTGATTTCGCCTTTTTAAAAATTTCAGCTGTTTATAAAATATAGTACAAGTAATCCAAAAATAATTATTATTTTAAAGGCATTAAAGAAAAACGACATTCGAACTATCATTCTTACTGGGAAGGCCAGAAAACCGTGGTTCCTCAGATCCGTAAAGAAAATTTATTCCGATCAATTCCAAATAGAAACCGCTGATAAAGATTTTGATGCGGCGTACGGTGCCGCTCTTTATGCCAGCAGCGAAAAACAATGATTCTTTTGGTTAACCCTTTCTGAATATAATGGCGTGTTGCTTTTCTGTTTATAACGGGTTCTATGACAGCAATATCCACAATAGAAAATTAAAATTGTGCAACAGAGAGAGACGATAGAAGAATTTCTTCCCCGTTGCTTAGGACGCGTTTTTTGACATACTGAAAAAGGATTTAACAACTTAAAAATGAATTCTATATGAGTGAAAATAGCTAGGTGGTAAAGTAATCACTCGTTCTTCAAAAAAATATTACGTGGAGAGAAACACGTGATGCAACTTAATAATAATTGGTTACATAATTACTGACAACTTTTTTAATTTTTTTTCTCTCGCCGGTTCATTCTTCATTTCTTCCTGACGGCGAGCGGTTACGCCTTTAATTTTAACCTGAAGGATTTTAACTTTAGTTTCTAGTTTGTTACAACTTTATGTCAGCTGAAGTCTAATATATTAATGTTTATTATTTCATCCATTAAAGTACATTTTAATTTAAACAATACCAACAAAATTATCATCATTGTACTGATAAAAAAATTTAGTTGAATAAAAAAAAATAATCATTTTCAATAAACTTATTTGCTTAAAATGTTGATTTTTAGTTCGGTTTTATAAAAAAATGCTTAATTGTAAAAGTTTATAATCTTTAAATTTAGAATATTGTATTATTAAAATAAGAAACCGATGTTACTACAAGCTTAAAAATTTACCCTGATATCAGCATCCACTTGTTTAAAATTAAGAGGTTTCTGGAGCTTTGCATATTCATAAAACAATCTCACGGCTGTTATCCAAGTTTTTAACTATTAGACTAACACGTTAAAAAAATTTGAAATATGATCATTAATAGCATATCACTCTTTAATTTTAGCATAAAATGGAATGAAGCCATAAAAACACCTCATAATTTAATCAACTAAATTTTTTTAATTTGTAAATTCTGCACAAATCACTAGGATTCAGGGGTTCAGGTCTTTTCGCCAAAGAATTTAGACTAGACTATGCCTAATAATCAATTATTTGGATTATAAATTAAATTCATTTATATTAAATTATGTCCCCCTCGTCTTTTTTAAATTTCCTCATCGGAGAATAATTTTTTTTGATTGGATCGAAATTAAACAAACTTGTCGAAAAAAATCTTCTGAATAAAGCTATTTTTAACTACTTGGTTTTTTAAAATTTTTAACAATTTATTTGATAAGAAAGTTGTTGTGTTTATGTTTATTAGTAAGTACAAAGTGGTTGTCACCTTAGTGACTTGTTATAAAAATTTAACAAAACTGAGAGAATGACCCAAAACGTAAACTTAGGTTAGACCAGCTAAGACTTCAGTGTGGGTTGTTAGTCTGGCCCCAAATTGCTTGAATCCAGCGGAGTTTATTGCCATTTAACCCAACATTCCTGCCTACCTATATTTAACCTAGATGTGCCCAGCATTATCTCTGGCGAAAGGACCAGATTAATCTACAAACAGTATTCTCTTAGAGTAGATTTATTAATGAAAAGTGGACGGGCGTAGCGAGTGCGCTAATCGGCTTCAGGGCGTCATAATTTAGCCAAAATGTCCATTATTTGTCTCAAAACTGCCGCGAAAACAAAGTCCGAAAAACGGTTCAATATCGCTGAAGATATTATACCAAACCTTTTGTAGTTATTTACAGAAAAAAAGGGCGCATTTTCTCACATTTTGTTAATTTCTGAGGCTATTATTTATCCAAAATGTTCATTTTTCGCCTCAAAACTGCTCCTCAAAAATGAGGTACGAAAAACGGTTCAATATTGCTAAAGATTTTATACCAAACTGGTTATTTGCGGTTATTTGAAAGAAAAGGGCTTGGAAAAGGCGGTGGTCGTGTTGGTCGCAGAACCGCCGAAAAGCGTCCCGGAGGCGGAGTTGTTGAACGATGAGCTGAAGCGGAATGGGCTGTTCGCGCCCGAAGTAGACGCAACAGAGCTCCCTAAAAATAAAACATAAAACCAATAATAAAACACAATAATCTATTCCGATTCTCCTGTGTTTGTTTTGATGGTAGTGTTTTGTGTAATTGTGTAATTATGGATTACTGTTGGTTTATGGTTGTATTGTGTTAGAAAGCTTGGTGGTCTTAATGACGAGTGGAACACGAAGGGCGTTCAACACTACAAAATACGTTTCAAGACTAGAAGAAGAAAAATAACTACTTTCAAGTATACGTGAGCCAGCATACGTGGACCAAGTCGTATCCAGGATTTTGCGACAAGGAGAAGGCAAGGAAGTCAATCGGTAAAAAATGCAGTATTTTCCAGTGCTTGTTGAAAAACGACAAGGGACGGTTTCCCCTGTTTTCTACTGGATACGGCCATGTTGTCATTATTACGGCAAAATGAGTCACAATTATTAAAAATGCATGTGATTGTGACTCATTCTGTAGTTTATAGTGTGCTGTTTTAAATTTAAAACGATTCACAGTCGCATATTATATTTTATACAAATTGTGGCTCATTTTGCCGTAGTAACGAAGATGTGGGCAAGTTGGCCAGGCAGAGGCATACATAAGCATGGACCGGCAAGCCAAGGCAGTGGCTATTCCGGGTAAAATGCCCCTTTAAAAACTAGAAGAGGGGTCCAGAGAGTGTCCTTACCGTACCCCCCAGATTTTTAGGGGGGTCATAGGTGAAAAAGGGGGAAGGGCAGGGTGGAGTCTACCCCCCTAGCCTCGAAATTTTGGTACCCCCTCCCTAGACAAAAATCTAGGGGGGCCCCTCCCCATCATTTAAGAAACCTTAAATTTTGTAATAAGTATCATCTGGAATTAAAATTTCAAGTGTATTTTAGCGCCTTAAATTAAAAATTTTCTCCCCCGGGGGGCATTCTGCTCCTCGTATGATTTAAAATCTGACCCCGCTGGGCGGCTCTCGCCCCCAGACCCCCCTTCAGGGTTAGTAGGGCCCCCAGACCGCCCCTCCCCGAAATGAAATCCTGGGCACGTCACTGCAAAGGGGGGGGGGGTTTGTCTTCCAAAAACTGAATTTTTCACATATTCATGCTTTTACACTCTGTTTATACCCCCCTTCGCTTTTTATCCAATAGAATGTAGTATAATCTTTGAAAAAAATATTAAAGTTATTATGGATTAAAACAGTTTTGCTTGACACTGGACCTCATGACCACCACAATAATAGATTTCAAAATTTTACACCCCGGGTCGACCCCCTCTAAAAAAAAGCTATGGGGGGGGGGGGGGTCCGAACCCCCCTCGAAGAATATTAAACACAATTCATTTACCCGAGTACACCCCCTTAAAAAATAAGCTTTCGACCGTTTCACCATGGGTCTTATTCCCGGGTTAGCCAGTTTGAAATCTATAGGTTAGAAGGGTGTTTCAAACAAGTTATTTTACAATCCGATTCAGGTTTTTTAGCGTTAATATAGAATTTTATACACAAAAATAGTCTTTTTATGCATAAAAAAAGAGTACAAAAATATTGTTTTTACTACAAAAACGTGTTTGTGACAGTAAATTTTAACCTAGAATTATACCCAAAATTCGGCTCGGAAGGGAGAGGGGGGGGGGGCTGGATTGAAAATTCCAGAGGAATTCTCAATCCCTATAACACCAAAATTTTTTGGGGGAGGGGTCACTAGATTTTTTTCTAGGAAGGGGGGGGGTCTGAAATTTCGAGGCTAGAGGGGTGGGTCCCACCCTACCCTCTCCCTCCCCCTATGCTCATGTATGGTCCGGGGGGCCACTGATTTGGAAAGGGGAGTTAAAATTCAAAAAAAACCCAACATTTTTTACTATATTGTTTTTTTGTGAAATGCATTTTAGTCATTAATTTTTTTGACTTCAAAAGTTTAAAGTTAATTTTAAGTCGAAAAGCACTGTTCAGTAAAATTTTAGGTTTTTTTGCTAAAAGAGCACATTATATCTCAGAAAATTTATTAAAATTAGGCAATGTATTTTAAGCGGGTTTAAAAAAAGGTGAGTACAGTTACTACTAAAGCAATGCCCCCGCACTAATTTCTCCCTTCCCCTCCTGCATGCCTGCAACATTCAAAGGCCTGCGTCTGCCAAGAAAAAAACTCCTTACCAAGACTGACACTTCACGTAAATTTATAAAATAAACTGTAAACTGACACTTCACGTAAATTTATAAAATCCGCTTTAAAAATTATTCTGAAAGGCTTACCGAAACCAGTCCCAGTAGACTGGAACGGTTTAAATATGCTGGTGCTCGCAGCCGGGCTCGCCCCGAACAAACTGCCAGTATTGCTTTGAGTTCCCAGACCTAATGTCGGTTGACTGAGACCTCCTAATGATGGTTGAGTTGGACCGAACAAACCGCTGGCTGTCGGAGGAGCTACTAAAATAAGAGGTTAAATTTTATGATTCAACTTTTTAAACATAAAATAACACGTATTCATTAATACAATTTTTTAATAACTAAAAAGTATTACTTTAACGTTTGAGTTCAGTTGACAAAAAGAATGATATTTTTACTCCACTTTAATAAAAAATACCTTTGACCTTTTCATTTTGTTTTGCATTTACTGAAAACATCTATTAATATCCTTTTTAAACCCTTTTCTATTGCAGGAAAAGTATTCGAAAAAGAATTTTTGGTTAATCTTAAATATAATTCGATTAATAACGCAATTTTTTAACAAAAAGTAACTTGTTTTAAATTTGAAAATTGTGAGTTTTAAATTTTTTGTAAAGTTTCGAGTTTACTCCAAGCGAGCATGTATAATTTAAATGAAAAAAATTTACATTTTAGTTTGATGTTATTTTTAAGTACTGCACAATTCTTCTAAACTTGTGTAACAACGACAACGGTGATGCCAATTTTTCATATTCACATGCATGTGAGTTTTTATTGTGGAGTGTTCTTAAAAGAAGTCTTTACCCAATCCACTTCCACCTTTGGACGTCAAATTGGCCATTGTGAGGACGGCTGAGTAACCCGGGGTCCCGAACGGATTAGGTCCCTCAATTTTCTTCGCCGCCGCCGCCGTCGAAGAAAGTTGCTGATCGTTAGGAATGACGTCTTCTTGGAATGGATTTTTGACGTTATCGCCGAATAGAGTGCGCTGATATCGCATAAAGCGTTCTTTGGTACCCTAGAAAATTTTTAAATTAAATGGTGCTGGGAAAATTACCTAGGAAAGTTAAAGTAGCTCATTTTTAATTATTTTGGAAAGTTTACCAGAGAAAAAAAACTGCAAAAAATTGGCAACCATACACATACTGGAAAAAAGAAACATTTAACAATTTCGTCAAAACTTCCCCAGATTAAATAAAAATAGAAATAAGACATAAAAAGTATTAGTAGAGACATGAAAAGGTATTAATAAAGTAAATAATAAGACATGAAAACATGAAAAGAAAAAAGTAATAAGACATGAAAACTAGTAGTATGAGTGTGTCAGATTTTATAAAATTAGTAGTTGCCTTGCCCCTTCTATTTTTTAAAATGATAAGTCGATAAGAACAAACATTAAGTTGTTTAATTTAATTGCGCGAAAGTAAACACCAAATAACATAGTATTATATTTCAAAAAGTATCACTACATATTAAAATTATTATTATATACTTTTTGTTGATAATAAAAAAAATTAATAGTTGTTGAGCAAAAGCGACGCCGAAGTATAACCTAAAAATAACATAGGTACCTCGAAAATTACCCTATACATTCCCCTGAGTTATTTTTATATTTTTGATAGTAACTGTTTTAAACGTATAATTAATTACCTCAACATATTCATGTGTGTCATAAACCCCGGACGCAATATTTCGAAAGACATAATCCATTTTCTTTAAATGCTCGATAATTTCTAAAAACAAAGTCAATTTTACAAAAATTCTGTCCATGTTCTTCTTTCTGCTTTGCTATCTTTTAGAATCCTTGTTTTGAATATAAAGCCTATGTTTTCCGCGAATATTCGGCAAATTTTTAAAAGTTTAAATGAACAGAAAAAGCATAAAAATATATTAAAAAGAATAACTTAGTCGTAAAAGGTCTTGAAAGGTAGAACGATACAGTTGCAAAAATTTCGTCGATTTTCCCCAAAACACGTACTCGGGGTTTTCGGGGGTCTTAATTACGAATCCGACCTCTGTTTTTTTATTTAATCCACCGGGGGCGCCAGAGGGGTTGCTACCCCCCCCCCTCAGGAGGGCATTCTGACAAAATACCGGTTTTACCTCCAAACGACCCCAAAACACGTACTCGGGGGTTTTCGGGCGTCCTGATTACGAATCCGACTTTTGTTTTTCGATTAGACCCCCCGCGGGGGAGACACTACTTGGAGCACAGTGCAACTCCGTTACACCAATAAAATACACGTGAAAAATACAATACATTGATAAAATTCATTATCAAAAATATTCTATTTTTCTCATTTCCGATTTAGCGTATCTTGAATAATGAACACTTTTTTTAATCAAAAACCTAAAAATTTAAGGAAATTTTTTTTTCGACGTTAAAAATTTGGTCCAGGGGGAGACTCGAACCTACAGTTCCGAGATCCGACGCTCTAACCACTCGGTTACTGAGCCATCTGAGGAATCTTCCTTAAAAGCTAGTTTTAAAGAAACGGTTCAATGGTGAACAAACAGTACTAATAAACAATAGCATTTTAGTCATTTGATAGGAATTAGTTTGTTCTCAACTTTTAGCACAGCAGTTGTACCATAATTCCGAGCCATTTTTTAAGTTTTTAACCAAATCTCTACTATCACGTCTTTTTATTTTGTATTTCAAAAATTTTAGCAATAAAACGAAATTGAAAAACTTCAATAATAGGGATTTCGCTGAAAATATTTGTGGACATATACAATATTGGTGTATCTAACTTGAGTTAAATTTTTATCACTTAATATTAACTCTGTTACTGTTAAATTGGAAAAAACTGTTTTAAACTGCCTTTTTTTCAACGAAGCATATCTCGGCAAGGAATGATCCACCAAAAATGTTAAAGATACTGAACTGACCGGAAAAAATACCCTTTCTCCCAATATATAGTTTGCTTCTGTCCGTCACGTATGGCACGAGTTGTACACAAAAATCGACAGCGACAGGGTATCCTAACTATATCGTTCCACCTTAACGCACACGACGGTACTTCTATTCTACTCGATGGTCTCGAGAAAAATTCTATATAACTTTTATGTGGTTAAAGAAGAGCGGAATAAAAACTGACAACCTTAAAAACGGAAAACCCCAAAGGTTTGATTGGAGCTCAAGGGGTTTAAAGGAAGCGAGTTTTGAGAAGAAAAATATTATGAAAACCTAAAGTATTATAAACATTAAATTCAGTACATAGATAAATAAATCATCAATAAAACGTTAATTAAACTCCTCTCAATTAGATCTAACTTTTTAACGTTTTAATAAAAATAATAATAATAAAAACTTTTATATACAAAAAAACTACATCGACAGCCGTTTGAAAATAGTATACACAAAAAACGATTGTAATGTCATTAGACTTTTGCATTTCCGTTTTTTTTTTGTTTTCTTTTATCAGTTTGCAAAAAAATAACCTTGAACCTTTAAATATTTAAAACAAAATTTGTTTACAAAAGCGAACAAATAAACACATTTTAATCAATTGATGTTAAGAAAGCAATTATCTTTGAAACAGTTCTGAAATCAAGGAAATCGGTTGAGTAAAACTCAAATTATGACTATTTTTCTGTGTTCAGTTTTTTCAAAGAACGAAAAAATTATGAATTGTAAATAGCTATATTTTTGTACCCATCAGCGGCATCAGGCATCAAACTAGAAGCCCTGAAAATTTTTATGAAATAGTTTTCATAAAGCTTATTATTAGTGGAAAAATTTTCTAAAAAATCTTAGATGGTGAGTGTAAAAAATGTCCTGTTTTTGTTTTAACCAAAACAGGACATTTTTTTACCGACCCAATATTATAATAATTTACAGCGGTACTTAAAAAAACTAAACATTTCATACGTATCTGGTTTAAATTAGAATTTCGCACTACCTTCAAAAAATATTTTTTTGAAATAAAAACTTTGGTATAAAAAAATAAATCGACAATCAGTGCGATGTTATTATAAGAAAAAAAACCAAAGAAATTTCTTTGGATTTTCGCATTTCGGATTTCTATTAAATTTTCTTATTTGCCAGCAAGCTTTTTAATTATAATTATATTTTCGCTGTAATCCTCAAGGATTTTTAATGTGTTTGTTTCTAAGTTTAAGACACAAACCCTACCCGTTTGTTTTGGTTTGCTATTTTCTATTAAAAAATATAGTTGTGCTGTATTGTAATTTTACCTTTTTGAGAAATCCTATTTTCGTCAGCAGCCCCGTCACCTGAGGATCGCTTTATTCGGGATACTAGCAAATTCTCCAGCCCTTCCAACTGTTGCCTGAAAATTCCCAGCTCTTCTTCGTAATTACTGGCAAGTTCGTGGAGATAGCTAAATAGGTTAGTTAATTATTTATCCGCGGTTACCGTAAATTATACTATTTAAAGGCAATAATTAATCGTTAATTAATCGAGCTGATTTATTTGTTAGAGAAATAAAAAAGGTGCCGTGCAGCAACCAATCATATTAAAACAATTTAACATATTTCATCCTTCAAATATGTAATAAACTATTTTAGACGCAATTTAAGAGCTATAAAATGTTTTAATAACTTTTTTTAAACATAAGTTCACAAAAAATTTCAATGGCTTCATTACTCTTAATTGTTTAAAATATCACAACAAAAATAGGGCGAAACTGAAAAGATACAAATGCACGAGAACCCAACACATCACCAGTTAGAATTAATATTTGTATTATACACTATATAGTTAGGCAGCCTCCAGATTTGGGGACAAGGGTGCTATGACGAATATATATATATATATGTATAGACTAGTTCTGAATAAGGGTTTTTCAGTGTATGAAGAGGGTACAATGACTACTAGCGCCAATCATATAATATAGGGGGGAAATTAAGAAACAGCGAGCGACTAGTACATTTTACGGTTTAAAATATTTCAAATATTTATTGGTTCAAAATCTGGACTTTTTCATCTCAAAGTTGCTTTCTTCAAACTCTCTAGCTTTAATTAAACGTATTGGGACTTTTGTCTTAAGGTTGCTAGTTTTCATTCCTGCTCTTTCTCAACCATATATAGAATTTTTCTCAGACGATCGAGAGAATAGAAGTACCGTCGTGTGCGTTAAGGTGGTACGATATAGTTAGGATACCCTGTCGCTGTCGATTTTTGTGTAATAACTGTGTACGTGATGAACAGAAGCAAACTATATTATGGGAGAAAGGCTATTTTTTTCCAGTGAGTTCAGTATCCTTAACATTTTTAGTAGGCAATTGCACGCCGAGATATGCTTCGTTGAAAAAAGGCATTTTAAAACAGTTTTTTCGATTTCAAACCAGACTTAATATTACGTGCGATAGAAATTTAACTCAAGTTAGATACACCAAAACGTACATGTCCACAATAATTTTCAGTGATATCCCTACTATAGAAATTTTTAAAGTTTGTTTTATAGTTAAAATATTTGAAACAAAAAATAAAAAGACGTGATAGAAAAGATTTTGTTAAAAACTTAAAAACTGGCTTTGAATTATGGTACAACTGCTGTGTTAAAAGTTGGGAACAAACAAATTCCTATCAAATGACTAAAATGCTATCGTTTATCAATACTGTTTGTTCACCATTGAACCGTTTCTTTAAAACGAGAGCTTTCAAGGATATTTATATGGCTCAGTAACCGAGCGGAACGATAGGTTAAATCGTAGCCGTGAGAAGTTCATTCCCTGGACCAAATTTTTAAATGCTGATAAAATTTTCCTTAAATTTTTAGGTTTTTTAATCAAAAAAAAGTGTTCATTATATCGAATACGCTAAATCGGAAATGAGAAAAATAGAATATTTTTGATAATGAATTTTATCAATGTATTGTATTTTTCACGTGTATTTTATTGGTGTAACGGAGTTGCACTGTGCTCCAAGTAGTGTCCCCCCCCGGGGGGGGGGGGTAATCGAAAAACAGAAGTCGGATTCGTAATCAGGATGCCCGAAAATCCCCGAGTACATGTTTGGTCGTTTGGAGGTAAAACGGTATTTTCGTCAGAATGTCCTCCGAGGGGGCGTTGCGCCCCGGTGGATTAAAATAAACAGAGGTCGGATTCGTAATTAAGACCCCTGAAAACCCCCGAGTACGTGTTTTGGAAAAATCGACGAAATTTTTAGCAACTGTATCGTTCTACCTTTCAAGACCGTTTACGACTAAGTTATTCTTTTTAATATATTTTTATGCTTTTTCTGTTCATTTAAACTTTAAAAAATTTGCCGAATATTCGCGGAAGACATAGCGCTTCATATTCAAAACAAGGATTCTAAAGATAGCAAAGCAGAAAGAAGAACATGGACAAAATTTTCCGGAATCCATCAACTTTGTCTTGGAAGTTATCGAGCATTTAAAGAAAATGGATTATGTCTTTCGAAATATTGCGTCCGGGGTTTATGACACACATGAATATGTTGAAGGCGTAACCAATTAGGCTATCTTTAAAATAGTTAACAATCAAAAATATAAAAATAACTCAGGGGAATGTATAGGGTAATTTTCGAGGTACCTATGTTATTTTTAGGTTATACTTCGGCGTCGCTTTTGCTCAACAACTATTAATTTTTTTTATTATCAACAAAAAGTATATAATAATAATTTTAATATATGTAGTGATACTTTTTGAAATATAATACTATGTTATTTGGTGTTTACTTTCGCGCAATTAAATTAAACAACTTAATGTTTGTTCTTATCGACTTATCATTCTAAAAAATAGAAGGGGCAAGGCAACTACTAATTTTATAAAATCTGACACACTCATACTACTAGTTTTCATGTCTTATTACTTTTTTCTTTTCATGTTTTCATGTCTTATTATTTACTTTATTAACACTTTTTCATGTCTCTACGAATACTTTTTATGTCTTATTTCTATTTCTACTTATTTACTGGGGAAGTTTTGACGAAATCGTTAAATGTTTCTTTTTTCCAGTATGTGTATGGTTGCCAATTTTTTCCAGTTTTTTTCTCTGTAAACTTTCCAAAACAACTAAAAATGAGCTAAATCAACTTTCCTAGGTAATTTTCCCAGCACCATTTAATTTAAAAATTTTCTAGGGTACCAAAGAACGCTTTATGCGATATCAGCGCACTCTATTCGGCGATAACGTCAAAAATCCGTTCCAAGAAGACGTCATTCCTGACGATCAGCAACTTTCTTCGACGGCGGCGGCGGCGAAGAAAATTGAGGGACCTAATCCGTTCGGGACCCCGGGTTACTCCGCCGTCCTCACAATGGCCAACTTGACGTCCAAAGGTGGAGGTGGATTGGGTAAGGACTTTTTTTTAAGAACACTCCACAATAAAAACTCACATGCATGTGAATATGAAAAATTGGCATCACCGTTGTCGTTGTTACACAAGTTTAGAAGAATAGTGCAGTACTTAAAAATAACATCAAACTAAAATGTAAATTTTTTTCATTTAAATTATACATGCTCGCTTGGAGTAAACTCGAAACTTTACAAAAAATTTAAAACTCACAATTTTCAAATTTAAAACAAGTTACTTTTTGTTAAAAAATTGCGTTATTAATCGAATTATATTTAAGATTAACCAAAAATTCTTTTTCAAATACTTTTACTGCAATAGAAAAGGCTTTAAAAAGGATATTAATAGATGTTTTCAGTAAATGCAAAACAAAATGAAAAAAAGTCAAAGGATTTTTTTATTAAGTGGAGTAAAAATATCATTTCTTTTTTGTTAATCAAACTCAAACGTCAAAGTAATACTTTTTTTGTTATTAAAAATTGTATTAATGAATACGTGTTATTTTATATTTAAAAAGTTGAATCATAAAATTTAACCTCTTATTTTAGCAGCTCCTCCGACAGCCAGCGGTTTGTTCGGTCCAATTCTGCCAACCATCATTAGGAGGTCTCAGTCAACCGACATTAGGTCTGGGAACTCAAAGCAATACTGGCAGTTTGTTCGGGGCGAGCCCGGCTGCGAGCACCAGCATATTTAAACCGTTCCAGTCTACTGGGACAGGTTTCGGTAAGTATTTCAGAATAATTTTTAAAGCGGATTTTATAAATTTACGTGAAGTGTCAGTTTACAGTTTACGTGAAGTGTCAGTCTAAGGAGTTTTTCTCTTGGCAGACGCAGGCCTGTGAATGTTGCAGGCATGCAGGAGGGGAAGGGAGAAATTAGTGCGGGGGCATTGCTTTAGTAGTAACTGTACTCACCTTTTTTTAAACCCGCTTAAAAGACATTGCCTAATTTTAATAAATTTTCTGAGATATAATGTGCTCTTTTAGCAAAAAAACCTAAAAATTTTACTGAACAGTGCTTTTCGACTTAAAATTAAGTTTAAACCTTTGAAGTCAAAAAAATTAATGACTAAAATGCATTTCACAAAAAACAATAATAGTAAAAAATGTTGGTTTTGTTTGTTTTTTTTTTGAATTTTAACTCCCCTTTCCAAATCAGTGGGCCCCCCGACCATACATGAGCATAGGGGGAGGGAGAGGGTAGGGTGGGACCCACCCCTGTAACCTCGAAATTTCAGACCCCCCCCCCCTTCCTAGAAAAAAATCTAGTGACCCCTCCCCCAAAAATTTTGGTGTTATAGTGATTGAGAAATCCTCTGGAATTCTCAATCCAGCCGCCCCCCTCCCTTCCGAGCCGAATATTGGGTATAATTCTAGGTCAAAATTTACTGTCACAAACACGTTTTTGTAGTCAAAACAATATTTTTGTACTCTTTTTATGCATAAAAAACCTATTTTGGTGTATAAAATTCTTTATTAACGCTAAAAAACCTGAATCGATGATTTAAAATAACTTTGTTTGAAACCGTACCCCTCCTGACCCACCTATAGATTTCAAACTGGCCTAACCCGGGTCGACCCCCCATAGGTGAGAACGGTCGGGAAAGCTAGGGGGGTTACCCAGGGTAAATCGAATTTTTAATTCTAGGAGGGGGGTCCGGACCCCCCCCCCCCCAAGCTTTTTAGAGGGGGTCGACCCGGGGTGTAAGATTTCAAGACCGGAAGGGGGGGGTCAGGTGGGGTCCAGTGATTTTGGAAGGGGAGTTAAAATTCAAAAAAAAACAAACAAAACCAACATTTTTTACTATTATTGATTTTTTGTGAAATGCATTTTAGTCATTAATTTTTTTGACTTCAAAGGTTTAAACTTAATTTTAAGTCGAAAAGCACTGTTCAGTAAAATTTTTAGGTTTTTTTGCGTGAAAAGAGCACATTATATCTCAGAGAGATTCATTAAAATTAGGCAATGTCTTTTAAGCGGGTTTAAAAAAAGGTGAGTACAGTTACTACTAAAGCAATGCCCCCGCACTAATTTCTCCCTTCCCCTCCTGCATGCCTGCAACATTCACAGGCCTGCGTCTGCCAAGAGAAAAACTCCTTAGACTGACACTTCACGTAAACTGTAAACCTACACTTCACGTAAATTATAAAATTTGCTTTAAAAATTATTCCGGCAACAATTACCAAAACCTGTCCCAGTAGACTGGAACGGTTTAAGATGTGGTGCTGGCAGCCGGGCTTGCCCTGAAACAAACTGCCAGTATTGCTTTTAGTTCCCAGACCTAATGTCGGTTGACTGAGACCTCCTAATGATGGTTCTTAACTGGACTTAACAAACCGCTGGCTGTCGGAGGAGCTACTAAATAAGAGGTTAAGTTTTATGATTCAACTTTTTAAACATAAAATAACACGTATTCATTAATACAATTTTTTAATAACTAAAAAGTATTACTTTAACGTTTGAGTTCAGTTGACAAAAAAAGTAATGATATTTTTATCCCACTTTAAAAAAGACACCTTTTGACTTTTCATTTAGCAATATGTAAATGAACGAAGTAGATGGACATACAGC
>JASAMX010025030.1:0-11185 GCA_030248175.1 Microlaimidae sp. YZB2_3
CTTGCCTGACGAAATTCAGAATATAAAATGCAAACTTTTTGGTGACGACCTTAAGTTGTATGAAGTGCGTTTAAAAACTGAACCAAACCTTATACTTCAGGATGCTGTAAATAAACTTATTAAATGGGCACATAAATGGCAACTCCAGATAGCAGCTCATTAGTGCTGTATTCTTCATATGGGAAATAAAAATCCAAGATTACCTCTTTTAATAAATTCAGATCCATTAAAAATACACAATGAAACTCGTGACTTAGAAGTGTTAGTTTCTGATGGATTAAAACAATCTGCGCATTGCAACGCTGTAGCTAAATCTGCCTTTAAAATTTAATATTTGCCTGAATATAATATTTACGTGTTTTAAAACCAAAATTTAAATGCCATTCAAATAGCCTATTGCTTTTTTGTCAGACCGTTATTGGAATATTGTACCCCTGTTTGGTCACCCTACCTTTTAAAAGATATTAATTGTATAGAAGGTGTTCAACGTACATATCCCAAAAGGTTATTTACTAATTGTGACCTTAACCAAAATTACAATTATGTTGAAAGCATAAAATTTCTTGGCTTAAAATCATAGGAAGAAAAAAGAATAGTTTTTGATTTAAATCTTACCTACTCCATTATAAATCATTGTAGTAATATTTTATTTAACGATTTTTTTAAATGGGGTAATTATCTTCAAAAATCATGATAAAAATGGCATATTACTAATGCCAAAAAAGATGTTTTTAAAAAAAATTTTTCATTAAGAGCAGCAAAATATTGGAATACGTTATTCCAAAGTATTGTAAATTCTAGCAGTTTGACAAGTTTTAAGATAAAAATCAAAACTTTTGACAAATTTTTAAGATTTAGCAGATACATTTAGTAGCCCTTGGACTCTTGTGTTCTCTTCCCTTTATTTTGCCATTTCAATTATTTAGTTCAAAGAATTTCATATATGTATATTTATTTATTCACTAATTCCTGTTTTACATTTTTAAAAAATTTCCCTTTAATAGAATTAATATACTTTTTTTATTTTGATGTAGTATTTGTATTTGTTTTGTGTTTAATTGTACTCTGCTTTGAAAAACAATTGAAATGTATTAATAAAAGATTATTATTATTATTACATAATACTTTATGCTCGATTAGTGCACAATGGACGAGTAAATTGAAATGGTTAAAGCAGGTACGGCAGAAATTATTCAAATTATAATCGCGCATAAAGTTATACGTTCCCCCTAGGTAACCTAGGTTATTCCTAATGTTTATCGAGGTGATCTTTACGCACCACAATGACTAGATAAAGATACCACCAGCGTAAAACGAAAGTTTTCGGTGGTAGTACCAAGGTTTTACTGGGACGGGTTAAGGTGGAAAAAGTCATCACAGGAACGGGTTCAGGACGATTATCAGATCACGAAAATCGGACACTTTGGAATTATGATTAAATGTGCTAGAGATTCTTAAAAAAATTGTTTTCATAATAAAATACCAAAGAGATTTTCTTAATATCAAAGAGGTTTTTTTAGGTTCTAAGTAAAGAAAGTTTTGTATTTTTAATATAAGGTTTTCCTGTTAAAATTTGTGTTTTTTTAAAGGATTTGTAAAACTATAATACATTAAGGACTCTCCGGACAATTTTCTAAAGTATAGAAAATCTCGATTTTTGGCATGCGTG
The DNA here is from genome assembly GCA_030248175.1 of Microlaimidae sp. YZB2_3. NCBI lineage: Eukaryota > Metazoa > Nematoda > Chromadorea > Desmodorida > Microlaimidae > Microlaimidae sp. YZB2_3. Next base: position 1,670 of record JASAMX010025030.1, read on the forward strand.
ATCTCCCAAAAATATAGCATTGTTTGTTTAAAAAATTAATATGGGTGTAATAATGCACTAGAGAGAATTTATTAGTGAAAATACTTCCTATGCAGAGAAGATGTTACCCTTTTTCACGTACGTAAAAAATCGAAAATTTACTGTATTTATCGGGTTAATTTATTCCAAATTGCGGCGATTAGTGAATTTAATTTAATTTGGTGGAATTTAAAGCTCCAGATAGTATATTAAAATTTATGATTTTTTAAAACGCCATAATTGTTCTCGTATTATCAAAAATATAAAATAATGGGAAAATGAGAAACTTAAGAACACACTGCTTGAAAAAAGGTCCCAATTAAATGGGACCTGGTCCCATTTAATGGTACTTTTCGACTTTTGGTCCCATTTAAATAAGATCCTTATTAAATAAGCCCCATTTAAATGGGATCCCATTTAAATGATTTTATTTAAATGGGATATATTTTAATGAGATTCCATTTAAAAGGACTAATGTAGATGGGATTCCATTTAAATGGGACCTATTTAAATGGTATCCCAATTAAATGGGACTTATTTAAATGGATCACATTTAAATGAGACGTATTTAAATGAGATCCCATTTAAACGGGACCAAAAAGCGAAAGGTCTCATTTAAATGGGACCAGATTCCATTTAAATGGGAGCTTTTTTTCAAGCAATTTGTTCTAAGTGTCTCCTTTTTCTTTTATTCTAAATTTTTAGTATTATTAATCTGATGAGTGTTTCTCGTTCGTATATGTATTTAATTTAGATTTACAAAAAAGCAATTAATTATAACTAATAACTATTTCAATTGTTACTTTTTTTATATATCAACCATATTTTTTGAAAGATATTTTATTCCTCTTAAGTTTCGTTATTATTATCAGTATTTTTGCACAGCTTATAATTAAAATTTATTTAAAAAATTAGGGGATCATTTGTGATTGTTTAATATATTATTTTTATTTGATTAACTACTGCATGTTCTTATTTTTATTACTTGAACAAATATACCTGATTTGGTGTGCTTTCAATTATTTTTTAAGTGGTTAAAAAACTAAAATTTCCTTTGTGGAAGTTCTGCAAAAATTCAAAGCTCTACAATTTCTGGTCTCTCTCATTGGAATGCCAAAACATGGTCGTTGAGTCATACAAACCCGAGTTCTTATTTGTGTTCCTTTACCACATTTGGCCGAGCAAGATTGCCATGGTCCCCATGACGTTACACTGGACAGGTCATTTATTTTGGAAGCTGAGTTTTCGCCATGGTTAGTGGGTCCAGAATTGGATGCAAGATTAGGTCCAGGATTGGGTCCAGAACTGGGTCCAGTATTGCCCCTACTATTTGGCATTGTTGTGATGGGAGCTATTGAAACTCGGTTTTGGCAAAATCCAGGACATTTATCTTTCATAAATTTTGCTTTTTCGAGACACCAGTTTCTGCTTAGAAGCGTTTCACATTGGGTCCTTCCTCGTATTCCGACACAAGAATCAGGACAATCCCTCGTCATAGACCTGGGATGCAAGTAACAATGCTGGCTATCACGAAAAGCTTGGCACTCTTCCAGTGACACTGGCTCTGCCAATCCTATTTCCTGGGTCATGCTGGCGGTTTGAAACTCTATCCATTTGCGAAACCGGCTGACCAGGTTGAAAACTGTTGGAGCTCTTTCACAGGCAAACAGCATGCCTGTGGAAACAATCCCGTACTGTTGAAAGGGTTGGTTGCTCTGGTTTCTGCAGAACAGTGGGCCTCCTGAGTCCCCATCGCACACAGCCACAGGATTGGTTCTATTGCGGTCCTCGTGCGTCCCGACGCAAAACAAGGCCGGTCCCATGTTTAAACCAAGAATCCTGGCTTCGCGGTTGCACTCTGCTCTAACGGCAACTCCAATCGCCGCTACGCGCAGATCTGCAGACACAGAACGGGCCTCAGAATAGTGACCCCAGCCGGCCACGTAACACTCTGCATCACTCAGCATGGTCTCAGCTCGGGTCCTACTGTATTTGGGCAAGCAGATTGTGGTTGGCATTCCGTTAGTGGGACCGATCAGCAGCAGAGCCAAATCGAATCTGGCTTTGTTTTCCGGCGTTCCGATGTGTTTGTAGCTGCCGTGAATTTTATATTTTAAAACTGGAACTTCAACACCATAGTTCTCTCCAGCTGCAACAGAGACCTTGAGTTGCTCAGTTCGGATCACCTGTCCATCAGAGTTGTAACAGCAGTGCGCAGCTGTCAACACCACTCGACCACCAAATATTAATGATCCGCCGCAGATGTGCTTTCCCCTGTACTTCAGAGACACCATCCATGGGAGCACCGACCGCTTGACGGTACCACCGTTCCAAACCCGACGATTGGCTGAAAACTCAGGCCCCGCTTTCCAGTCAAAAGACTCGCATTCATTGCTTTTGGCCGAGTTTAGAAATGTCACAAATATAATGAGAATTACGTATTCCAAGAGAAATACGCTAGAGCCCATAATACAAATAAAAAAAACGAACGTCTAGCTGAAAAGGTTAATTGGCAATAGCTTGGAAAACAAAAAATATAATACTATAAAAAGAAAAAATTAGGTCAATAATAACTTTACATTTCCATCAAAAAAGCAAAACTCATACGCAAAACTGGGATGTTATACTTTACTAACAAAATATACTTTATATAAAGTCAAGCTATATAGCTGTTTTTATCTTCCAAAACTGGGTTTAAAATTTTTTTAACACGCTTTGATATAGTACCAAAAATGTAAATTATGATTCCAAACCATATAATCTAGGCGTGGTGTTTAACTTTGTGGAAAATTTTCTCATTTACTTATGATTCAATTATACCTGGCTGACCTCGTGAGTCTGTATGGGGACATTCCTAGGACAGGACTTTCCTACCTGGCTCGCGCGCGGATAACCTTTTTCCGGGTACCTCCAGGAAGTTGGCATGTTTTTCTGGCATGTTTTTGCAGGTTTTTGCATGTTTTTGCATGTTTTAGCAAAGTTATGTCCATTTAAAGATTTATATTTGAATTTAAGGCATAAAAACCTAATATATATAAAGAAACACAACTATTTTTACTTATTTATGTTTAAAACAATTTTCCTTTCAATTTAATTTGACTTTAATTATATTATTTTAACGCATGTTTTTGCAGGTTTTTGCATGTTTTTGCATGGTTTTAAAGTTTACACGCTTATACTAAAATTTTGTTAAAAAACCAAATTCAACAACAAAAATATAAAAAATGTAACATTTTTGACTATAAATAATTTCATTTTTATTCAAGATTATTTTAAATTAGAATATTTTAAAGCAAGTTTTTGATTTTTAAGCATAAAATCCAGTCATGGACCACTATTTGTCCAGCCATGGAGTACTGTTGTTCCAGCATGTTTTCAAAAAAAAGGAAGTTGGCATGTCAAAAAAGGAAGTTGGCATGTTAAAAAAAGGAAGTTGGCATGTCTTAGCTCGCCAACAATTAGACGCTCGTTTTTAAACAATTTTATAAAAATCAATAAACAAGTGTTCAGCGCCTCTAAACAGGCTCATTTGAAAGCTTGTGCCAGATTTTTAATTAAATTCTATAAATAGACGCAATATATCTGTTTTTCTCTTTCTCTGTGTGTGTATGTTTGTGTTGGTGCATGTATATGTGTATGTATATGCGTCTGTGTGTGTGTGTGTGTGTGTGTGTGTGTGTGTGTGTGTGTGTATGTGTTACCTACTCTTTCTCCAACCACTTTTACTGTATAAGTTTGTCTTGATCTTGATACTTCTCTTTTATTGACTTATTTGCTACTAAACATTACAGTAGGGTGACTGACTTAAATTCGGCCGACCTTAATTTCGGCCACCGGCTGTTGTTTTTGTTATTCGCATAGTTATGAAATGAACTGCGTATGGCTACATAGATAACATTAAAATTTATCTAGTCATACGTAGTTTCTTTCATATTTTTTGCGCATAGAAAAATAACAACTAGTGGTCGAAATTAAGGCTGGTCGAGTTTAAGTCAGTTACTCTAAACAAAATCAAATACGTCACTGGAGTTTTGTTAAATATTATGTGCGTGCGGTTCTATAATAAATGCAACATGCTAATAAAATTGTATTTCTTTATTTTTTTACAAAAGAATAGTAAAAACATAAAAAACAATAAAGCAAAGTTATAATCAAACGAAAATAAAAAATAAAGCAAAGTTATAAATAAATAAAAACAAATAAAAAAATAAATAAAAATTACTTAAAATTATAAAAATTATTATTAAAAATTATTTAAAAATTTAAAATAAATAAAAACAATAAAGCAAAGTTATAATCAAACGAAAACATAACTAAAAATAACATAAAATTCTTAGCAAAATTTTACAAAAAATTTCTCTCAAATTTTTTTTGTGCTTGAATATTCCAAAAATTTTAAAAGATAAGGCTTTTTAAAAATAAACGTATATTTTTTACTTTATTTTTACATCTTAATTGTAAATTTTATTAAAGTATTTATGAACTAATTTTAACTAAAGTGTTTTTTAGCAGGGCCCTAATTAGGGCGCGCCTTAATTGGGGCCTTATGGCCCTAATAAATGTGGCTTTAATTTATTTAAAATCTATTTAAATTTAATTTATTTAAAATCAAATATGTTTATTTTGAATGTATACTGCGCCCAAAATAACTTAAAGGAGCACTGTCACAAATAAAATAAGTTTTTTAGTACTAAACGGATCCGGCTAAAATTTGGAAATGTTGTAGCTTAGGTCCTAAGGAACTTATAGACTATTTTTTTATTGTGTGTGGTTTCTAAACGGGGATGTGACTTCTTTCAACTATAGACAGGAGCTGAATTTCATCAATTTTCGCCTGTACAGCTGAAAATGAGTATAAAAGTACTAAATCACTAAATCTCATTAAAAACAATTGAGAAAATTAGAACATGAAACGTTAAAGGTAACAAGCTTGAAAAATCAAAGAATTTTACTTCATTTAGAAAAACGAACTCTTAACAGAATTTATTGTTTTTCTGGACGCTTTTGCGAGGCTGTTTCTATATATTTATTATTTACGCCAGTGGGATCGGTGTCTAGATGGCGCAGTGGTTTACTCTTTTGCTTATTTATAGCAAGTCGGGAGTTCGAGTCCTGCAAAGTCTTTTTTTTAGTTTTGACAGCGAAACTTGGATTTTATTAAATTTAAAAAAAGTAATAAAAACAAATATGTCATGGTTTGCACTGAATTTTTGATGTTGCTTATACTATTGTATTGAGTTTTTCAAGTATTTGTATTGTATTCAATTGTATTGTATATTGTATTTCGTATTGAGTTATACTAGGACATCAGTGATAATTTGTAAGTGATAATGATAGGGATAATGATAAGTGATAATGAGTGCTAAAAGATAAGTAATAATGATAGGTGATAATGATAGTGCTTATGATAAATGATTGATTTATAAGTTAAAATCACTGATAATTGATAATAATAGTGATAAGTGATAATAAGTGATAACTGATAACGATAAGTGATAAGTAATAACGATAAAAACGTAGGTAACGTACAAAAACGTATAACGTATAAAAACGTGGTAGGTAAAAACGGATTGTATTAAGTGGTCGGGTGTTAAGTTGTAGTTGTAAATAGTTAAAAGACACCGTTGAAATGTGTAGGGGTCATAGCACTGCACTTAAACTCGATTAGGAGGGTCCTTTTAAAAAGTGCCGAAATTAAATACACTTTTTTCCCAAATTTTGCTCATTTTGATACTATTTGGCATTTTAGCTGTAACTTTTTGCCAGTTACACGTTAAACAAGTAGAAGCTTAAATTAAAGAAAACTGTCTGAAGATAATGATAGGCTTTTAAATTTTTGAAAATGATGATTTTTTTTACTGAGAAACAATCGATTGTTTGTAAAGTGCCGAAATTAATGTACATATTTAATTTCGACAATTTTCCATTTTTTTAAAAACTGATTTAATTAAGTAAAAAAAAATACTTTCGTACAGTGAAACTTTTGTGACGCAACGCAGTATCGTGAAAGCTTCAAAATGAGCTATCAAACATGAAAATCGGGCCATACATTAAAAAGTTACATCGGAAAAACAAAAAAGTGCCAAAATTAAATGCACTACCCTACAACCGGTGAAAACAAAAACAGACTGGTTTTAAATTCAACACGATATACACCTTAGGATATCAGCGGGGTCAAATTTTACAGAAACGGAAAAACGGATGATCAGCAAGATCTGTTGGGTACAAAAATCGCATCATATCCACAAAACAAATTGCACCAAACGTATTTGTGAACAAAGAGCCTTGTCTCGAAACATTTCCTTGAAATATTAACTTATTAAACATCTTATACGAAAATGAAATTTTTAAATAAAAGTCGATTTGTACCCGTACTTTTAAATTCTGAGAGATTTAAAATAAAGTAGAAGGGAGTTCTAAGATTTAGCCATTTACAAGATATCGAAATAGACTTTTATAAATAAGCAAACTTTCACATACATTAAAAAAGATTTATGCAAAAATTATATCAGTAGGCAGTTACTATTCCAATTTACAGTTTACTCGATCGCTGATATGACTTTTTTATAGATCAATTCGTTGGTGATCACTTAATTTTGTTGTCAATTATTTGCACATAATTTTTTTAAAAGTGTTTTATATTTTCTACATTTGGTATTTTAATAATATATTTTCTCTGCTTTTCCCTGGTAATGTTTTTTTTAATTTTTATAAGTGACTAAATTTAAAGTTTATTCATAAAAATAACATGTAATAAACAAAACCATAGTAATTCAGGACATGTTTCACAAAACATAAGTTAATAAAACAAAAACCCAGTGTTTAAAAACAATAAATTATCTTAATCATTACTAAAGCCAGACGGTACCAATAAACTAGTATTGTCCCTACGAAACAAATATCACACTTTAAAGCTCCTGCCATTTAAAACTGAGAGACCTCCTGAGCTCCACCCTTTAAATGAGCGATTTGGTATATGTTTTAATTATTTTATTCGAATTTTTATAACTTTTAATAAGTTTTACAAAAGTTTAGCTTACAAAAAAATTTTGAAAAAAATATTCTATGAAATTAATCTTTAATTATTCACGAAATTCATTACCGCAGAGCTCCAGGGTCTCTGCGGATATCGAAAGAAGGGGCTTGGCTCTAAAAAAATCTCTATTATAAACTATTTTTTTCTACAAGAATTCAATTTTCAAGTAAAATCCAACACAAGAAACTTGCACAATACAACATAAGGTCTATGATATGCTTTTATTTGTTTATTTATTTTCTTTTTTGCAAAATAATTACTCAAGAAAAAGCATAAGCTAATTGAAACTAAAATATTTAAAATGTTTTTAATAGACCCTTATGGTGGCGCTCGATACTAACCGTTGGAATTTTGAAATACACACATATACAAATCGAGCGTCCAAAGTCGGGTGAATAAAACATGCTGAAAACATGCTACCAATGGTTATTTTATTGCATATCAAACTAAATACTCGTAAATTAAACAAAACAAAAAAATATTTATATAATATGTTTCCTACAAAAATATGTTGCAATATTTATGTTTTTATTGTTTTAGTGTGTTATTTAAATAAATTTTAAAACTTCGAAAACATGCAAAAACATGCTAGAATTAAGCTGTGAAATAATAGATTTAAAATCAAATTGAACTAAAAATTAAATTATTTTGTGTTTAAATAGGTTATTATATCCGCATTTAATTATTTTATGTGACTAAAATTCAATTGTTGACCTATAAACGTGTCAAACTTTCATAACATGCAAAAAACATGCAAAAACATGCAAAAACCTGCAAAAACATGCAAAAACATGCCAGAAACAAGCTGTAAAATAACACAATTAAAATCAAAATAAACTTTTAAAAAATGTTTCATTTGTAAATAGGCTGATTTATTTGCATTTCTGTCTTATATCAAGAATATATAAGAGAAGAATGTACCACTCAATACAAAAAATCGCACCCATCCGTGCATCGGTTTGCCATAAATAAACCCCCCGGAGGGGTTTATGTACCCCCCCGGGGGTACATAAACCCCCCGGGGGAGTATATTATCCCCCCGGGGGAGTATATAACCCCCCCCCGGGGGAGTATAGACCCCCCGGGAGGGGTGTGACCCCCCGGGGGAGATTAGAGCCCCCCGGGGGAGTATCAGACCCCCCCCCGGGGGAGTATATAGACCCCCCCGGGGGAGCATATAAACCCCCCGGGGGAGTGTATATGTTCCCCCAAAATTTAAAAAAAAAATTTTTTTTTTAAATTTTGGGGGGCATACACACCCCCCGGGGGGGGTTTTATATGCTCCCCCGGGGGGTCTATATACTCCCCCGGGGGGGTCTATATACTCCCCCGGGGGGTCTATACACTCCCCCGGGGGGTTTATATACTCCCCCGGGGGGGTTTATATACTCCCCCGGGGGTTTATGTACCCCCGGGGGGGTACATAAACCCCCCCGGGGGGTTTATTTATGGCAAACCGATGCATGGATGGGTGCGATTTTTTGTATTGAGTGGTACATTCTTCTCTTATATATTCTTGCTTATATTTAATCGAAATTTGAGTGTTAACCCGTAAACGTGTGGAAATTTCAAAAACATGCTGAAAACATGCAAAAACCTGCAAAAACATGCCAGAAAAACATGCCAACTTCCTTGCGCCTTTCCGGGTAACCTTTTTCATGGATAACCTTTTTCCGGCAACTGTTTAAAAAAAAGAATTGGAACGCATATTTTTTTTTAATTTTAATTTTCACAAAGTATAAAAAATTAGTCAATGCCCTTAAAAAATTTGAATTTTTGTTCCAAATCAAGTAATTTGACAAATAAATGCTTAAAATAAGGTTTTCAGTTTTCAATAGTAAACTGTTTTTGCTAAAAAGTTTAGATTCTTTTGTGGTTAAATAGTTAATTCACTGCAAATCATGAGGTCATACTAAGGTTTGATTTGACCGTAGTGACTTTTCATATTTGAACCAAATTAAAAATTTTAAAATAATACATAAATACAATAACTAGCAAAGATTTAAATTCTATTCATAACCAAATTAAAAAAAACGAAAATACATATTTTAACGGGCATGAGGATTTTTGCTAAGAAACTTTCAGTTAAACATTTAAAGATTATTACTTTTTACTACAAAAAAACTAGTTTACATTTTGTCACTATATAGAACAGTAAAATTAAAATCTAATAAACAGTCATTTGTTTTCAAGTTCGAAAAACTTAAGTCAGTAAATTCGATATGACGTGTTTTGGCGTCTTTTCAAAAAACAAGTAATTTGATCAGGAAAGTACATTATTTAAATTTGGATTATAAAGCATCAGCTTTAATACATTATATTTTTTAACTTTTTATATTAGCTTTCAGCTCATATTTAACTGGCCAAATTGAAAAATTTCTTGATTTGTTCTGCAATGCAAACCCAAGGAAAATGATTTGCCCATTTGTCCACGTTAAAACCTTGCTGGAAAGTAGTTATGA
>JASAMX010025031.1:0-59011 GCA_030248175.1 Microlaimidae sp. YZB2_3
TATTTGGATAAACACTGAAAAAGTTACTTCTATGAAAACAAATCTTGCCTCTTGTTTTTGCTTTACCAAAATGTTCAAACTATTATATTCATTGTACAATAATTGTAAAAATAAAAAAGATACCCGTCTAAAAAATCAATTTTTTTCCTTCAATTTTTGCATATTACAAGTAAATTATTTCTAGGTCTAAAGTTAAACAACAACGATCTCCAAAGAATAACACGAAATTGTCCAAATATTACTTCATTGGGCTTAAATTCTGTCAGTAAAGACCTTGATGACTTTAGGTAAAAATTTGTGAAAAATTATAATTTTGTTTTGTGCACTGGATATTAAGGTAATTTAATATCAAAATATTTTATGTACTTTTAATAATTCTAACCTGATCAAAATTATCGGTACATTCTTTTTTAGTTCTCACAATTAACTGCGTAAGTTTGACTCAATATAAAGTTAAAATTAAAAAAATAATTAACTAATGGCCGGTGTCGCAGAATAGATCTTCCCCCTATTTTTCTTCCCCCCGGAAGATTTATTCTAGTGCGCTTTAGAATAGATCTTCCCCCCGGAAGATTTATTCTGATTTACGCCAGAATAGATCTTCCCCCCTCAGAATAGTTATTCCCCCCGGAAGATCTATTGTGGTTCAAACACCAGAATAAATCTTACCTCCTCAAAAATTTGCATAAATTTCAAAAATGATATTCGAGAATTTGTTAGGGCAAATTTTAAAAACATAATTTTTAACACAGAAGGTTAAAATGTTACATTTAGAAAAAAATAGTTTGTTTTTTTGTATTTTTATATAAATCAACTTTAGCTTTAATTGTTGTTAATTCAAAAACAGTTGAGCATTGACATTAATAATTAAGTATTATTTAGTTGGTTTTCGGAGATAAAAAAATACGTTTGCATTAGTTCGTTTGTTTGAGTATGTAAAAAAATATGCCATAATTAAATAAACTGAATATTTTTGTAAGAAAATTAATATCGTGAAAAGGCTTTTTTCTTTAAGTTTATCAATTTTTAAGACAAAGTATAATAAAAAAAGACATGAAAAAATGAGACCAGTTTAATTTCTTTTCGATCAGTATTTGATTCATTATTTACCTTTCAATTTTTGCTTCTTATAAAACATAATATATAGACAAAAATTGAAATAAACTGAATATTTTTGTAAGAAAATTAATATCGTGAAAAGGCTTTTTTCTTTAAGTTTATCAATTTGTAAGACAAAGTATAATAAAAAAAAGACATGAAAAAATGAGACCAGTTTAATTTCTTTTCGATCAGTATTTGATTCATTATTTACCTTTCAGTTTTTGCTTCTTATAAAACATAATATATAGACAAAAATTGAAATAAGAAGAAATAAAAATTAGATTATGAGTATCCATAAGTTTTTAGTTTTTTTTTATTTAAAAGTCAATACGAAAACAAAACAATCTTCATGTTCAGCAGTTAATTCAACATTAAACAGGTTTAAAGTTGTTATTTTTTTGGTTGTTTAGGTTAGGTTGATTTTTAGGTTTTGCTTAGGCTTAGGAAAAAAGTTTTTTTGTCTTTAATCAGGAAGTGATATTTTCCGAAGATATGCAGAATGTATTTTTTCTGGCGCCGCCAAACTTTCCTACGAGTTCTAACTTTTTTCATAATATGTTGCTTAATATTTCAAACGGTTAATATTTTGAATTTAAGTTTTCTGCTTAGGTTTGCTTAGGGTTCACATTTTAGCTTTATAGGATCGAAATCCTAATTTTAAGTAAAACATTCAAAAGGTGTTAATTTAAAAAAGGCAAGTTTTTTTTAAATATTTCGGACATCTCAAATGTTTGATTAGAATAAAATTTATTTTTTTGTGTTTATTACCAATTCTTTGATCTGAAACCTCGAGTATGAATTTTTTGTATTAAAAGAAAAAAAAAACGAAATGACGCAAAAAACAAAAAAAGGATGTTGGTTTTAATATGCAAATAATTGTTACATGATTTATAACAAGAGAGAGGATTTATTCCAGAGTGAATACCAGAATAAATCTTCCCCTCTCTGTTAAGATTTTATGCAAATTTTTGTTGTATGCTTTAACACAGGGGGGAATAAATATTCTGAGGGGGGAAGATCTGTTCTGGCGTGAACCAGAATAAATCTTCCGGGGGAGAAGATCTGTAATGGGGGAAGATCTATTCTACGACACCGGCCTAGTTATTAAACTAATAAAAAATGAAAACGGAATAATTTCCACGCTCTTTCAAAAAAAAAAAAACTAAAAAGACCAATTAACCCCAGAGGCACCGGAGATCTCGTCGACTACTTTGCATTGCAGGATCTTTTCAGACATGTTCAAGATCTGAAAGTGCCCCCCACCGCTTTATTGGAGGATTTGCCCCCCCCCCCCTTCGTTTTATTGCCCCCGCCCAAAAATGAAAAAAAGTGGCCAAAAATTGTGACGCCATTTTAGACCTATTATGACGCCATCATCGCCAATTTTTAGCCTATTTCAATGCTTTTTAAGCCATTTTAGACCTGTTTTTACTTAAATGTCGCCATTTTTGTCCCTTTTTCTTTTTTCCTTCTTTTTTCTCTTTTTTTCTTTTTTTCCCTTTCTCCCCTGCTTGCCCCCCGTTTTATTGCCCCCCATTTCGTCGTTACTACGGCAAAATGAGCCACTGTCATAAAATACACATGACTGTGACTTTTTCTGTGAATAATAGAGCCCTGTTTTAAATTAAAAATGAGTCACAGGCATACATATTTTATACGAACTGTGGTTCATTTTGCATAGTAACGACGATTTCAGAATTGCCTCCTCCTAATAAAATCTGGGGGGAGTAGTGCACAGGTCAGCTTTTTTTTACTTACCTACTCAATGACTTTTTGCTTTTTGATGAGTTTTTTGAATGACTCAAATTTGTTTACTTGATATTAAATTTTTTAAATCTAGCATTAACTTGAATTTATAGATTCATGGTTCATAATTAATAATATAGTTAATTTTAGTCCAATTGCAACACTGAAAAATTTGGAACGCCTCTGGGTTAGCTTCACCATGATTAAAAATGCGGATTTAGAAGCTATTGCAAGGTATAAAAATATTCAGCTATTTGCTTGGTTATCAATCGGTTCTTCAATTATTCAACACATTTTTTAAAAGCGTTAATAATTTTCAACTGATTTTCATTTTATCTTACTCTTACACTAACGAAACAAATAAAACGGGAGAAGGAAAAGGGGGGGACCCTTATGTATGTATGATAAAATCATTTAATAAAAACTAGTCTTGAAAAATGCTCTAAGAATAGAGCAGGAAAAGGGGCGACTTCTCCTCGGGCGTGAGTTTAGACAGAAAAGATGTGGACTAGTCTGAGATGGACATTAGTTACACCATAACAAATTTGTATTTGATTTGGCCAGCTGTCCACTAAATAAAAATTTTTACCATATAATAATAATTTATTTATACGTTGAACTAATTACATAGCAGCTGTTGCGTGGCGGGGGGGGGGGGGGGGGGCCCCCCCCCCCCCCCCCCCCCCCGGCGAAGCGCAAATCCCCCTTAATACACCGACCCCTACAATTACAAGAAAAATTTTTTCATAAAATACATACACACCTCCGCCTCCCAACCCCAACAAGACAGACAACCAACCAAACCCCCCCCCCCCGCAGAAAAAAAACACAATCTCCTCTCCATCCCATCAATCTACCTCCCACCGAAAGCAGCACAAAAAAACAACCCACACAACCAACCAACACAACAAACCCAAGAAAGAACAAAAACAAAAAACCAACAACAACGAACAGCCAGCAATCCCCATCCCCCCCGCCCCCAACCCCCCCCCACCCCCCCGCCCACCCGCCGCCCCCGCCCGACCCCCCCCCCCCGCATTTCTGGGGGGCTGCCGCCCACCCCCCTCGGGGGCCCCCCCGCCGCCCCGCCCCGGGGGGGCCGCCCTCATAGCACTGTTGCATTTTTTAGCTTGATGAAATGACAATTGAAAAATTCATACTCACAGCAATCTTTGGCAAGCGCTAAATCGCCACTTTTTCAATTAAAAGGTTATATTTGTATGTGTAAAAATAACTGTAAATTTGAAAAAGTGGCGATTTCAGGTGGGGTCCGGTGTCCAAAGCAAAACAGTTTTAAACCATAACTTTAATAATTGTTTTTTTATAGGATAATACTACATTTTTTAACCATAATAACTTTAATAATTGTTCTTTTTATAGGATAATACTACATTATTGATTCTGGTGTAAAAACATGTGTTAAAAAATTCACATTTTTGTAAGAAAATTTAGTATAAAAAAGTACCTAAAATTTTTCTGAGGGGGGGGGGAGGGGGTGGCAGATTTTAAATTCTAGAGGAGGGTCAGGCAGTGGTAAAAAATTCAGAAATTTGGAAAAAAGGGGGCCCTAGATTTTTGTCGAGGGGGGCAGTCCCGAGTTTTCACGGAAGGGACACATACGCGGCATGCGTCACAGTATATTTAGAACTAGTCTATATCAAATAAAAATATGTATTTAGCTCCTAATCTTTGATTTTTTTATATTTTACATTTTTTTATATTTTTATAGTTTATCAATACTAATGACGATTTTTCATTTTGATTAAATTTTTTTGTTTTAGAGGATGTCCTAAAATAGATCAATTACGAATTGATAGTTGCTCCCGTCTCTACGCCTTTCTACCGCTTAAAAATTTACAAAGGTAGGAATTAGTTATTTATTTATGCAGTTTCATCAATCGTCCTGAATAAACCTTTTTATAAACCTCTTAAAAATGCCTCATTTCTTTAACTAGTAAGCAAGCGTAATTAGGTTTAATAGTTCGAAATAAAAAATAACCTGAATTTATTAAGGTTATTAAGCATATAGCCAAGCAGGAAAACTTTTTACTGGCCCGTAAGAATTGAGGTGTATACAGTAAGAATTCCATAGGTGTTTTATTATTTGTAGTTGCTGTGTCGCAGGTGGATTGTAGTACATTGATATCCTGTGACAAATCACCTAGCTTCAAAGGCTTTAGAAAAAAAATGTTGTGTATTAAAAATTATGTCCTACCTCCCATATTATATAATAACAAAGTATTCATTTTTTAAGGTTAAACACACTTTGGGTCGGACCAAGCAGAAATTTCAAGGATTCTCAACTTGGTAGAGTCGCAAAAAACGGAAAGCTAGAAAATTTGGTACTAACAGGTACATTTAAACTAGTAATACAAAAAATATACAATATACCGAAAAATGTGAAACTCCTATATAAAAAAGTAAGTCAAAGTAGGCCATCATAATGAGCCTCTCCGTTTAAATTGGTTCAACACGCAAAAACTTGTGCGGCCCGGACAGTATTACACTTGTGAGTATATATGAAGTGAAATTAAATGAATAAATGACTATTATAATAGCTTCCTCTCCATTTTAACTCGCCGAATTAAAATGGCTACTATGCCATTATAGTGGAGAGTGTCATTTATATCGAGAGGCTCATTATAATGGCCTACTTAGATTTACTTTTTTATATAGGAGTTGCACATTTTTCGGTATATTATATATTTTTGGTAATACCCAGGAAAGTAGTTGTCAAGATTTAAAAAAAGTTTTTTTTAGTTTTTTTTTTGAAAGTGGAGATACAGGTGTCTGTTCCACAAATTTCAAAATACCGTTAAAAAAATTAGTAAAAAAGATGCTCAAAATTCAAAAACGCAAGAAGAAAATATCCGGTTTTGCTGGATTTGGCGGGAGTGAGAGGCGCCCCTACATCTAGACACGCTACTGTACTGGAATTAGGCTAATTTTAGATCCATTAAATAAATTGTTACTTTTAACAAACATTAAAGCAGACAGAAAATTGTTAGTTTGACTAAATCTAAGACCTTTTACGAAAACCGGTGTGAAAATCCTAGGTTTTTTATATTAAAACGCCAATATTTTGCTGATCATTATAGTTTGTAAAAAGCGTCGATCAAAGTTTATAATACTTTTCATAGCAAAAGTTTTCGATATTGGTAGACGTAGAGATTGAAGACAAAAATGTGGGACTTAGACCTGTTTGTTACTTTGTGACTGATTGTTTAAAATCGCTAAAATCTTCTATTTTTTGAAACTAAGTCTGCAACTCAGCCGTTAGTGGGAATCAGGAGGCGAAAGTTTAAAATTACTTAAGTTTACATCTTAGCCTGAGCCAAAACCTAACCCTACACCATTTTTACCAACAACACGATGAGAGGTCGTAGTACTTTTTCTTGTTGTTTGTTTTCCCCCTAATTTTATTGCCTTCCTGAGCGTATTTATTATTATAAAAAAATACATAATTCAGGGTGCGTTGTAACTGATTTGGGTATTCGATATTTGTCAACCACATGTCGCCGTATATCTCAACTAAGTCTTTGTCATACACAAGTCACGGATCAGGGAATAGAATGTATTCTTACAATGTGCAAAGGTATATTATTTAGTTTTAAATTTGAACACTATTAATTTGTTTATTTATTGAAAATATGTTAACTTCTAATGAGGTATGACACTAAACAAACCAAAGATCTTTTTGTATTGAGTAGGCTTTCTTGTGTTCTTCAAACCTGACATTTGAGTTGTTTGTGGACCAATACTGAAATACACTCAGAAAATAATACCAGCTCAATGCAAGAACTCTTGAGTAGACGTATGTATGTTTCGGCAATGCCTCGCCTCCTTTTCTGCTTTATTAATGGTTGGCCGGTTTTATTAGCTTCCGTGAAAAAGCCTGAAAACATAGGTGGACAGCCTCCCGGATTTTGGGGGCTATACCCGACCGCCGAAATTTGGGGTTGTCGCAAAAAAATTTTGGGGTATACCTCAAATACCCCATTTTTAGCGTTTTTAGTACTGAGACCCCCCAAATTTTATGGGGGTGTCCGGGGTACCCAGAAATTTAAGGGGGGAGGTGTCGGCTATAATCGGGATTTTTAGGGGGTATAACCATAGTTGGGCAACCTCCGTGATTTTCGGGGGGGGGGGCGGTATACCCGACCCCTGAATTTTGGGAGGGGGGTGTCCCAAAAATTTTTTGCGGGTATACCTCAAATACCCTATTTTTAGCGTTTTTATTACTGGGACTCCCAAATTTTAGGGGGGTGTTCGGGGTACCTCCAAATTTTAGAGGGGGTGTCGGCTATAATCGGGATTTTTGAGGGGATATAACCCCCTCCCCTCCTGCCCACTTATGCCTAAAAAATACAAAAATATATTTGGTATTTTGGCAAAATTTGATCTATTTTTGAAAATTTTTAATCATATTTTATCTGTTTGATTATCATATCTTTTCTGTATGTTCATTTGAGCTATGTGTATCTCTCTCAGACCTATGCAAAGTGCAATGCACCCCTAGTGTGTAACGGGGTAGCAGGGGGGTGGAATTGTAATGTATCAGAAAACGGACTTTTTTTTTAAAACGGCGCGTAGAAAAAGTAAAAAAAACTGAAACTAATGTTTAAAAAATGGGTTAAAAACCATAAATGTTTTTTGATAGGTCAGCAGGGGCGAGGAAACCGCCAGACCATGCATAAATCTGTTTCTAAAATTCATTCACATAAAAATTAATTTAAATGTGTTTATAGATTTGAATTTCCTGAACGCTCAGAGTACATCTATTACAAACCGTTCGCTCCAGCTAATAGGCACCCTGGCTCTGAAGCTGGAAACCTTCCACGCCCAGTCCTGTCCGGAGATCGACGAGAGCGGATTGGAGCTTCTGTTGAATGCCCGGCGGGCTCGACTGAACGCCGGCCAGCCCCTACCCCGCCTCACGCTACTGACAGGAGGAGAGCGGGGAAATCCGGTCTCGGAAGATATTACGGAGCGATTGGATAGACAGGCGGATGTCTGCCTTATTAATCGATCGCCGCTACTGGCTCTGCCAGCATCAGCCGATGTTTGACGTGGTGCGTTAGCTGAGGGCTGCAGCAAAGGTCTTTGGAAAAAAGTTTTAAATTATCTATTATTATCAAATAATAGCAATGCAGTTTGGAAGATGGGAATTTCTATAAATATGCTTACTTTAGTCACTACTGGTCAAGGTCATTGGGCTTATAAATAAAGTTCCGAAGGCTCGGCTGCTTGATTGATTGATTGATATTGCTTGCGTTGCTGAAAAGGCAGAACATCCAATCGGCTGCTCGTTTTTTTTTTTTTTGACGTGCCCACGTGACGCTTTGATTTTTCAGTGAACAATCAAGTAAAGATTAAAAGAAGTTTTAGAATTTTTTCATCAAGAAATGTTTTACCCTGATCACTGTGTTGTTGTTACATTCTGCAAAATTGGTATAAGCCCTGAGTGAGATAATATCATTTTGTATGGTATAAATTAAAGTTATAAGAATATTTTGTATGGTATAAATTAAAGTTATAAGAATTTGTTGTGTTTTAAGTTTTTATATTTCTAAAACTAATTAAATTTGAATTTTGTTTTACTGGTTCATGATTATGGACCTACCTAACATAACAAAATTTTGGTATGTGATGTTGCCACGAAATCAAAATTCGTTATGAAATAATAATTTTTACCCAATTTTCTAAAAAACTGGATCAAAAACTAGCAGCGATTTTAAAACAAGCAAGTATTTTTGTTAACTTTTGACACTTGTTTAAAGCTTTTCTGTTTATGTAAGATTTTTCATAATTATGTAAATTATTGTGGATTAATCGGAAAAACAAATTTTTAATGCCTGGTTTATAAAAAAGTTTCTAAAATTTTTGAAATAGATGTTTTATTATTTAGTATTTCTAGTTTCAAAAATATTAGACTTAAATGCAGTAATCTTAGAGGATTTTTGTTTCTGTTTAGGACCGCCGACCTAATTTTTTATTATTTTAGTTTGGTTCATAATAATTTTGCTGTAAAAATAGTTTATAATTTTTTGTGCGGTGACATTAATTAATAGAAGTTTTATGTTTACCTTTTTTTGTTTATTAACACTTTGTGCAATTGTTGTAAAAAAGATGAGGCAATAGGAGATCGATTTATATTAAAACATCAAAACGAAAACGAGACGTTTTGTTGCGTTTTTTTGTTTAATTTACTTTATTTAATTTAATTGTCTTGATCTTCTTAACTTTTGTTGGTTTAATCAGGGGTCGTAAGCTGAAGGTTTTATGCGATTTGAAATTAATTTTAAGATAAGAGATTGTCGACACACAATAAATATACTGGCATTATCAATAAAATAATTTCGCTTAACGGATTTAATTTGAAATTAAGACTTAATCTCAGATTAAATTGTCACCAATCTGAGATTAATAAAAAACGCAATTTTTTTAACTACCTCTGGAGGTGGTTCTAGAATTTGAATAAATAGCAATTAATCTCGAGTTAGTGACGATTTAATCAGAAATTAAACCTAATCTCAGATTAAATCCGTTGAACTAGATTATGTAATAGATACTGCTAGTATGTTTACTGTGTGTAATTTCAGATCGCTAATCTCAGATTGACTTAAATTTTCGAATTAAACCTTTAACATACGAACCCAGGTCTATGTGTATTGTCTGTAAATTTGTAAGTTTATGTGTTGCTACACATCATGTGTAATGTATAGTCGTAGATGGGCAGCCTCCCGGATTTTGGGAGGGTATACCAGACCCCCGAAAATTGAGAGGGGGGTTGGGGGTGCCCCAAAAATTTTTTGGGTGTATAACTCAAATACCCCATTTTTAGCGTTTTTAGTACTGATACCCCTCAAATTATAGGGGGGTGTCGGCTATAATCGGGATTTTTGGGGGTATAACCCCTCAACCATTGGTGGACGGGGGCAGAGGCGTAGCCAGGATTTCGGAAAGAAAAGGGTTGTACTCCATACAAATTTTTTAAAAGGGGGGAGGTTGTAGGGGGTTGTACTCCAAATTTTCAAAATACCGTAAAAAGACATTAAAAAGGGTAAAAAAATTTTGCGCTTCGCGCTAAGTGTTTCCTTTTGCTGTTATTTGCATTGTTTTTTAAGTTAAACTTGAAAAATTTTAGGTTTAAAAAGGTATAACATTAAAAATCGTGGGACAGCACGAAAAATTTTTCAAAAATTGTCTTTGACATTAATTAAAAACCACTTAAAAGTTGTAAAAAGGTATATAAGTGACGAGCGCTGAGCGAAGCAAAGCGCGAGAAAATTTTTTAAAATTTGTTCTCTAAAATTTGACCTCCAAATTTTTACCTCAACCAGCCCAAAAAAGGGGGGGGGGTTACAACCTCCATAACTCCTCTGGCTACGCCCTTGGGCGTGGGGGTATACCCACCGAAAAATCCCAATTATAACGAACACCCCCTAAAATTTGGGGGGTCCCAGTACTAAAAACGCTAAAAATGGGGTATTTGAGGTATACCCCCAAAAAAATTTTCAGGAAACCCCCCCAAATTTTGGGCGTCGGGTATACCCCTCCCCCTCAAAAATCCGGAAGGCTGCCCACCTATGCCCCCAACCCAACCCCACCCTTGCTCACCTATGTGTACAGTACTGAACATTTTTAGAATTTTATAAGAGATGTGCATTACTTATGTGATAAAATTTTGTTTCTTGTGTATTTAAATGGCGTTTTGTTGTACAAAATGTATACCAATAGAATTAACAGTGTACAATGGTTTATACTGGTCAGAATATTGACAGATAGTAATAGGATAGCTTTTTTTAAATTTATATTCGCAATTGACCAAAATATTTTATATTTTATAAAAATAAAGACGAAACTATGGACCAACCTGCCAAGCATAACAAACGTTTGGGCCCGCGTTGCAGCGCCAAATCAAACTTTATCACGAATTAATTTTTTGGTTCAATATTCGAAAAACTGGTGATTTAACAATTTCGGGTAAAAACAAAAACTATTTCATTAGATTTCGCATCGTGACCGTCGACCCAAAATTTTGTTATGTGAGGTGGATTTATTTTGGAATATTATTTTTTGTTTGATTGTTTGGTTGGATTGCTTTTTTTTAGTTTAGTCGATTATTAATTTAAAGACTGGTGCAAAAAGAAGATAAAATGAACAATATGGGTCTTTGTGAGGGTAAAGCTACGTAATGTGAAACAACCACGTCAGCTACAGCTTTTGTCAAGAAAATATTTTAACCGATCGTACTTTGAAATTTTTACGACACAAAAGTTATAATTGCAATAATTTAGGACACAAAAATTCAAATAGCAATTCAATTTCAATTCACGCAAATAACAATTCAAAAGTAACGGGTATTTTTGTATCTCTGGGTACTTTTAACAAAACAAATCGATTTTAATTTATAAAGCAAAGGCTACAAAAACATGCCAAATCGAAATTAGTGTAGGAATCCTATTATGTTCATACATGAGCATAGGGGGGGTAGGTTGGGGTCCACCTCCCCCCCAGCCTCGAAAATTCAAACCCCCCCCCTAGAAAAAAATCCAGGGGCCCTCCTCCCTCCAGAATTTTTAAATTTTGACACCCTACCCCCTCTATCGAGCCAAATTTTGGGTATAAATTTAGGTCAAAATTTACTGTCACCAACACGGTTTTGTAATAAAAAACAGTACTTTTGTGCTCTTTTTACAAAAATAGCCATAGCTCTTTTTACACACAAATATTTTTACACGTATTTTGGTATATAAAATTGGATATTAGTGCTAAAAAACTTAAATGATTTAATGTGACTTTGTTCGGAAACCGGACCCCCTCTGGATTTCAAACAGGTCTACCCCGGGTCAATCCCCCTAAAAAGCTAGGGGGGTACGGACCCCCCTCCTAGCTTTCAAAGGGCCATGTACCCAGGGTAGCCACTCCCCCTGCCCCTTGCTTGCCGGTCCATGCTCATGTATGATTATGTTATACATTTCTATCCTGGCGTGAAAAAGCTATCGCAATTAGTGATTTCAATGAAAAAACATACAGTAGCGAAACGTACATTTTTCTTATTATCTTAACTATTTTTTATACTTCGTACGTTAAATTCGTGTACTAATTGATGATCCCAAGGATTCAGCCCCATTTTTGTACAAGTTTAATAATTAATTGTTAATTAATGCTATTGATTTCACCCAAAAACTTAATTTTTTTGTTTTTTTTTTAAACTAATTGAACACAATCATGAATAAAATACTCGTTAAAAAATCTTTTTAATTTTAAAGATCTGGAGCATTATTTCGAAGAGTTGAAACATCACTAGTACTAATTATTACATAATATAAATTTGCTATGTATTTTAATTGTTTTATATTGTAAGATTTTCGGTGAGTCGGTCCTATCGTAGTTTGTACAGGACTGGCACCTGGCATATTATTTAGAATTTTTATGGTAAAATCGTTCAAGTATACATTTAAAATTTTATGTTAACTGTTTGCAAAATGTTTTTGTTTCGGAAGTTTTTTGGAAATATTTTTGCTGAAATTATAAAAAGCGCAATTTTTCTGTAATTTCTTTTATACCCCTTTTTATTATATTAACAGTCTCTAAATAAAGTGATGGATAAGAAAAAAGTGCATGTAAGATTTTAATGTATTGTGTAGTGTATGTACCTACCGAACTGGTTTCGTAATAAAAATTTTGCTCAGACACTTATTACATTTTCAAAATTAATTAACCCTTTTCGGGTATGTTAAGAGATTGGGTTTTAGTCATTTAGCATTTTTTACCAATAAAAATTTAAAACAATGTGATAAAATGTTTTTTGCCCTAAGAATTTAGATTTTATTAAAGCTATTATAAAAAGTGGTAATAATATGCGCTCCAGAATAATAAAACGATTTTTGTCGTTTGCATTTCTTAAATTTCATCTCCCCCACTTCGAATCATCTCAACTTCGGATCTTGTTTATGAATGATATCCCACGCCACTAAGTCAAAAAACTTTACCTACTTTCATGGTAGGATCAAGGTGGCTAATGTAATTTTCGGCCATCAATTTTTACGTTTTTTTTAAACAAATTATAAAAAATTTTTAGTATATATTTTTTTTCAATCGGTAAGACTTATGAATTTTTTGCTAAGCACACTTATTTTCATCCATTGGTTGCGGAATAATTTTAGAATTTGGCGGATGATGGAGATCAAAATTTTTTGTAAACAGGTGGGCAGCCTCTCGGATTTTATATTTGGAGCTTATATTTTAGGATTTTATATTATACCCAACCCTCATACTTTTTGGAGGTGGTGTCCAAAAAAAATTTTGGGGTATACCCCAAGAACCCCGTTTTTAGTACTGGGACTCACTAATTTTAGAGGAGTGTTCGGGTTACCCTTAAAGTTTAAGTGGGGGTGTGTGTCGGCAGTTTCTTGATTTTTTTAGAAGATAATAATCCCTGCCCGCCTATGTTTCAAACATAAGCGATATTTTGCATACAATTTCCAACTATTTGTATAGTGGTAGGTGGATTGTTTTTAATATCAAATTAATGTTGATTTTCTAAGTAATTGTAGCGATTGTTTTAATAGTAATGTTGTAAATTTTTGCTAAAAATTGCAAAAACCGCAAACATTTAAAACGTCATAAACATTTGGCCAATATTTTCCATGCATTATGATGATCGTTTCCAGACAGAAGTACAGGCAAACCAAACTTAGCTGGTTTAGTTGTTCAGGAAATAAAAATAAGAAACCATCGCATGTTGTAATTAATAAAATAAACAATAATTTAATTTATCAACCAAGATTTCTTCGATTAGATTGGTTACAACATGGTGCATTGTTTTTATTGCAGAAAAAACTTTAGTTTGGTTGTAGGTAGCATGCATACATGGCAAGTTGGTCCGGAGTGGGGGTGGGGGGTTAAAATACGAGAAACGCGTTTTACTTAATATATATATATTGTTTTTTCTGGAGGGCTTTTAGATTTTTGCCATATCGTTTTTAGATTTTGAAGGAGGAATAGGCACATAAAACGCTTATTTTAGATCAAAAAGCCCTTTCAATTGCATTTTTGAGCTTTTCATTGCTTAAAACATTTATTGTTTGTATGGAAATTTCAATCTCCCCATATAAAATGGTAATTGCCGTTCATATTATCATCTTACACAATATTAGAACTCACTACTAATACGGTCGTCTTCATCATTTTTTTGTTCTTTTACCAGGACTTTATTCGTCAAAATCAAAATAATATTTATATGTATTCCAATTCCGCGCACTCACCTTAGCTTAAGTAGTTACAAAAACCCTCATACCCTTTCACTTGCACCCCTCCTTGATCCACCCGTGACTCCAAACTACCATTTTTCCTTTAAAAGTAATATGCACCCTTTAAACGACAGAATACTAGCATTTATAATTTGATTTGTGTTTTAGAAGTACAGGTTAGTGTTGAAAAAGTTACTTTTACTTAAACTAATAAAAGCAATGGATTTTAGATTACTTTTACTCGACTTTTAATTTTCACTTACTTTTACTCTTACTCGAATTTTAAAAATTAATTAACTATAACTTTTACTCTTACTCGGACTGTTTCCTGAACTAAATTTAACTAAATACTAAATTTTCTTCCAAAAACGTGGATTTGTAGTATTATCTTATAAAAAAACTATTATTAAACATATTAATGGTTTAAAAGTATTTTGTTTAGGAAATTGGACCCCACCTGACCTCGGGTCGATTCCCCCCTAGAAAGCTAGGGGGGGTTCGACCCCCCTAGATTTTGAAATGTCATTTACCCGGGGTAAACACCCCCTAGCTTTTTGAAAGCGTTCATCTATGCGCTAAACACGACTTTTTTAGAGAAAACACCTTATTAGAATACAAATTTATACATACTATTGCCAAAAAACTTTGAAACGGAACTTTGGAGCTGCGAACACGAGTTTGTTTTCGTTTCAATATTACTTTTGTTATACCTTTTCTTTTATTTAAAAATAGGTCTTACTTTTACTGTACTTAAATAAAATTTTGACCGTCACTTTTACTTTACTTAAATTAGAAAATGTCAAATTGCTTTTACTTAAAATAATCATTACTTTTTACAACACAAGTAGAGGTAGAGGGGATTATATTCCATGTCGAAAATTGCTTTACGAGTGTTACGGACAAAACGACAAGAACGTTAACCCCCGTACTAAGGGAGCCGTTGGTACTATTACAATACATAATATTTATGGCAAGTGTTGGTAAGCTAAATATTTTTATTTTTTATATTTTTTTAGATAATAATATTGTTAATAAATTTAATTGTGATAAAAAATTGCATGCCAAATCATGTAGGGTAACTGACTTAATTTCGGCCACCTTTTTTTATTTTTTTAATAAGTTTTTTCTGGCTTTTTCAATAAAGCCAAAATTTGGCCTAAAAATCAAACAATAGCTATATTTGTTATTCCAGTGCAAAGTTTGAATATTTCTGTTACACTTAAAAATCGGTGAAGGCTTAAACTTTTTTTTTAAAGTGGCCGAAGTTAAGGCTTGTGCCATTTATTTCGGTCACCTTCAAAAAACTGGTCATAACTATTGCTTAAACGAACAATAAAAATTTCTAAAGGTTGCAAATTTACCCTTAGGTATTGTTCTTGGTACATATAACTTAATTTTTCCCGTTTGCGAACTTTAATAGTTATTAGCAAGACTTTAAATAATTATGTCAAAACCTTAAAAAAACAAGTTTTAATAATTTGTATTTTTTGTTCAATTTTTATTTTTGGCTTAAAAAACGTCAAAGCAAGATCAAACGAGCAAAAAAAATTCTTTATAAATACGGTAGTACAATGATATTTAAAAACAACAAAAAACGGCAGGTTTTTTCACCTAAATTTTCAGGTGGCCGAAATTAACGGAATCTTAAAATGCGAAGTTAGTTAAACGCATTGCAAAATGATTTTGAAGAAAATATCAAAACATGAAAATTAACAACTTTGAGCCTTAAATAGAATATATTTTAAGGTTATATAGTGCTTCGTTCTAAATTTGATGCAGTTTAAACACAAAGCAAAAATTAGGAAAATCACAAAAAATTCACTTTTTGTATGAAAATATTGATAATGTAGAATAACAAAAATAAAAAACTTTTGCAAAAACACTTTATTCCACATTAATCCAGTTACTTTTGTGCTAGTTCTTTTGTGTTTTAAAAATAAGCTAATTTTCTAACACCCTAAATTGGTGGCCGAAATTAAGGCGGGGCCGAAATTAAGTCAGTTACCCTATTTATTTATTTATTTATTTACCCTAGTGCGCTATTTTATATAAGTCAGTAACAGTCCATTATTTGTAAATATTTTACAAAGAAATAAAATCCTATTGTAAAGCGTAGAAATTCATGCAAAAAATATTTATGCAATTTTTCGGCTTTTAAGTTTTCTCAAAAGTCTATTACATTTTCATCCTTTTGAAAATTTTTACAAAAAAAAGAATGGACTTTTACAAAGAAAGGGTATCTTCTCATAGCTTTTATGAAACAGTGCCACAGAGATGCTTATTTCCCCCTTAAAACAATCTATTTTGAAACACTTATTTTGCCTAAGTTTTGAGGCAGTAGGAAGTCATTTTTATGACATTTTTTCTTCATTTTTTTAGGGTAAACCCCCTTAGAATTTGGAGGGGGGTTTAACCCTTCCAACCCCACGTGCCCATGTATGGTGGTAGCATGTGTTTTGTTTATTACTATGTATTATACAGTGCCAGACAGTTTTTGTATTTTGCATAGGACGCGTTAGTTCTGTGGAAAACTTACGTAACATTTTTTTTCATGCAGCACTACTTTATTTTTTCGATACCTACTGGAATAATTGTGTATAATTTTAATTTAAAAAAAGTTTCCATTATTATCTGGCTTAACATTTTTCATAGACCTGCATTGTATTGTAAAATTAAGAACACTAAAATAGTTTATTATTTTAACCGGTTTCAAAGCATTTTACTAAAATGGACGGATGACATTATTATTGATGCACAAGTAAAAACAACAACATTTTGATCTACTTCTGGAATAATCACGTAAATTAATACAAAACAAAAATATTAAAACAAATAAAACAAAAAGAAACTATTCTTCTTTTTGCTTTTCCTTTTCGGCGGCAGGGCGAAAATAATTCCAAATCGTTTTTAAAGAGAATAAGACGGGAAGCCAAGCGGGTAAAAATAATGGAATGTAAATCGCATACTTTTGATCGTCCGGAAAGTACAACAAAGCCAAAAGAGAAGGGTCGAAAAACGCCCGCTCTGCTTCCAGGCGCGCTTCTTTTGACGCCTTAAGAGTTTCTGTTAAGTTATTGGCTTCCATACTTCGATACACGCTTTGTAAACCCTAAAACATAATTGACAGTAAAAAGCAACTAGCTTTTATAAATTGTGTTTTGGTGATATAATGTGCCGACCTGTGCACTGCCCAATTCCAATTCCAATTCCAAAATGGGGGAGCACGGGGGGGGGGGGCAAATTTTTTGAAACGGGGGGGGCAATAAAACGGAGGGGGCAAGCAGGGGAGAAAGAAAAAAAAAGAAAAAACGGAGAAAAAAAAGAGAAAAAAGGAAGGGAAAAAGAAAAAAAAAGGACAAAAAAAGCGAAAATAAGGTAAAAATATGTCTAAAATGGCTTAAAATACATTGAAATAGGCTAGAAACTGCGAAAATTCGCGATGATGGCGTCATCATAGGTCAAAAATGGCGTCATAATTTTAAGGTACTTTTTCATTTTTGGCGGGGGGGGGGGCAAATCCTCCAGTAAAACGGGGGGGGGGGGGGCATTTCCAGACCGTGCACAGGTCTGTAATGTGGCGCTAAAATACTTTGCTACATAATATCATTTTTTTCCAAACAAATAAAACATCCATTTTTGGTTTGCTTTTATGTTTAAAATATCATTTAATATTTTATAATCTTTAAACAATAACTGTTAATAAAGTTTTTATTACAAAAAAAATTTGATGGGCGATACCCATAATAATTAAATTTGACACATCAATGGTTCCTTTAAAATCCGAAAGGAACATTCGAAAGCAACAGAATTTAAACCTCTACCTACCTTTATCTACAGACCTTTGCACTGCCCCCCCCCCCCGGGTTTTATTGGGGGCATAGGTGTTTTTGGGGGGGACAGAGGGGTGCACCCCCCCCCTAGAGCCAAAATTTTAGACCCCCCCCCTAGAAAAAATTCAGGGCCCCCCCCCCCCCTCCCCCCAAAGCTCGAGAGCGGTCCGGCCTGACACCCCCCCTAGCGAGGCTGACCCTCCTCCCCCCCCCCTCCCGACCAACTTGGAAGTATATTTTTTTATTTACTGTCAAAAACACGGGTTTTTAGTTAAAAACAGTGTTTAAATACACTTTTTAGGCCTAAATAGGCTGTTTTAATACATAAAATTCAATATTAGACCTAAAAACACTTAAATTATTGAGTTAAAATAATTTTGCTAAAAAGTTAGACCCCCCTGACCCCCCCCCCTAAATTTGAAATCTCGCATCCGGGGTCGACCTCCCCTAAAAAGCCAGGGGGGTCCGGACCCCCCCCCCCTAAAAAATTTTGGCCTTCCACCCGGGGGTGGACCCCCCCCTAGCGGACCCGACCAAAAACACCTATGATTGGGGGAGGGGGCTGAATTCCAAAAGGGGGAGCACGGGGAGAAACTTTTTTGAAACGGGGGGGCAATAAAACAGGGGGCAAGCCGTGAGAAAGAAAAAAAAAGAGAAAAAAGGAAGAAAAAAGGGTCAATAAAAGCGAAAAATAGGTCTAAAATGGCTTAAAATGCATTTAAATAGGCTAAAAACTACAAAAAATTCGCGATGATGGCGTCATAATAGGTAAAAACTGGCGCTATAATTTTTGGGTACTTTTTTCATTTTTGGACGGAAGGGGGGGGGCAATAAAATGAGGGGGGAGGCAAATCTTTTAATAAAGCAGGGGGCATTTCCAGACCGTTCACAGGTCTGAGTAAATATTCTAATGAGAAAAATAAAACAATCAATACCTTAACAGCTCTAACAATAGTTTCTGCCACTTCGTCGTTGATAACAATATATCTTATGCCTTCCAGCAGTTTATTTAACGATTTAAGTGTGGTCGAAGCTCGTAGAAGATTTTCAGTTACAGCTCTGATTTTTAAACGGTCAATTTCCCACTGACACAGAGGCACGTTGGCTCGTTGAATTATATGATTGTCCACAAAGTCTGGTTTAATCCCTTAACACAATTTCTTAACTTTATAATAAAAAAGAACCATAAACATTTAAAATGTGAACTTGATTCACTGAAAATGATCCAGGGAATACTACAAACCAAAACAAGTATACGGATTAAAAAATATAACGGCAAAAAACGTTTGACTAAAATTTTTCGATGATAGCCGTTCGACCTTTTAGGAAAAAATCAGCTGGCGAAAATTTTCTGCTAGCGCTTTTGTGGTGCGATTTTTAAAAACAGCGTTTTTTTCCTCGCAGCAAAAACTTCGGTTAAACTTTCATATTCGAGAATTTTCTGTAACTTATTTTTACTTGTTAAGCTTAAGCTACCTTATTTTTAATTTTTATAATTTCTTACCCCCTCCAAACTAAAGTTTGAGGTTTAAATGTGTTTTTACAATAAACAACTTAAAAATGCAATAAAACGTTCATAACCTAAAATTAGCATTTTTAGATTTAGCATTTTCAAATCTAAGAGGCGAACAATCAATCTACGCGTGTTCCATTTACACCTTTTGAATTCCAGTTTGTTTAAGACGACACTTATTTAACTCAAAATCAACAGCCGACCCAATCGCTGATTGCTAGATTGGACCCGTTATAATATAAAACAAAGAGGACTTAAACCCTACATAGATAAAAAAATCTCACCTAACAATACCCGTAGCGCCGATATAACAGCCAAGCCCACCGAGTCCGGCAGTCGCGTGAGACTGGCGTTGCATCCTTTTTCCGGATTGTACACGTGGAAAGCGCCCCAACTGGCCACCACGAAAGAATTAAAGGGGGACTTCTCGCCGCTTTGGTCCAAAATATACAGAGGCTGGTAGCGAGGGGGCGTGACGTACACGAGGAGGCGAAACGCTGGTGACTCCGCTTCTAACGAGGTCACGTGACCTTCTATCGGGCTGATGAGCGGTCCCAGGTCCCTAGATTCCAAATAGTGGAACCCGCCGGCCTCGTCCCGTTTCGGTCGGGTGGGGAGGTCCACGTAGTAGAGGGACTGGGAACCCAGGGTAGTGTGGCTCACCGGCTCTAGTCGGGAGTAAAACGGGCGGAGGGCGGAGTCGACGGCATCGCGGAAGTTGGCAGCGCGCGTGTCACAGCGCTCAGGCTCAGGGTTGATCAGGTAGAAGTCCAAGACGTGGCGTGGATACAGGGACCCAGTCCACACTTCCTTTCTAAACAAAAATTATCTCTCTTAGTTTTTTTTGTTAAGAAACCGAACTTTAGCCAAGTTTACCGTATTATAAAATTTTAAATTTTTTTGATATGTATTTTAACAGTTTTTTTTATATATAGCTGAAGCGGGCCGGCGATGGATATTCCATATTGCCGCCTACCGCCCTATATCAGCACTGTTGTTGATGTAGAATGTTAGTCAAGGCCCCACCCCTATCAGAGGATTTTAGGGAGCAGAATGTGAGTTTTACATTTTGTATGAGAATAATATATAATAATAATAATGAAAAGGAAATAACCAAAAAAAATAAACTTGTAATCTAAGGTAAATTAAATAATAATATGATAGTTAAATAGCATAAAAAGATCAAAGAAATAGAGGTAAAAGACATAGATATAAGTGTAAAATAAAATAGGATAGTGTAAGATAACTAATTTAGAGTTCAAATAATATGAGCAGTGGTAAATTTGGGATTAAGGTTATTACAGTTATC
The DNA here is from genome assembly GCA_030248175.1 of Microlaimidae sp. YZB2_3. NCBI lineage: Eukaryota > Metazoa > Nematoda > Chromadorea > Desmodorida > Microlaimidae > Microlaimidae sp. YZB2_3. The sequence continues at coordinate 20,758 of JASAMX010025031.1, forward strand.
TTTTAGTGTTAGTTGAATATTTACTTTTGCACCGATGTTTTTTTTTTAAACTAAACCAATTTGATCGACCAAAATATTATATCACCACTACTGCTAGTATATGTATTTGTATAGCGTTTCGGTTTATAACATAGATGGACAGGGGGAGGGAGATTGAGCATAGGTGAGCACGGTCGGGGAAGCTAGGGGGGGGGTGGTTACCCGGGGTAAATCGAATTTTGAATTCTAGGAGGGGGGTCCCAGAGGAGTCCAAGCTTTTTAGGGGGGGTTTGACCCGGGGTGCGAAATTTTGAAATCTAGAGGGGGGGTCAGGTGGGGTCCGGTGTCCAAAGCAAAACAGTTTTAAACCATAATAACTTTAATAATTGTTCTTTTTATAGGATAATACTACATTTTATTGAATAAAAAGCCATATATTCATGTATAAAAAGGGTGTAAAAGCATGAATATGTGATGAAAATTCACGTTTTTGGAAGAAAATTTAGTATAAAAAAGGTACCTAAAATTTTCCCGAGAGGGAAGGGGGGGGGTCAGATTTCAAAATCTAGAGGGGGGTCAGGGGTAAAAAATTCGGAAATTTGGGGGGAGGGGGCCCCCTAGATTTTTTTCTAGGGAAGCCCCCAAAATTTCGAGGCCAGGGGGGGGGGGGGGGTGGACCCCACCCTGCCCCCCCTTTCTCACCTATGGGATTGAGGGTTATAATACCCCCAAAAACCTCGAAACTAGCGACACGCTCCGCAAAATCTGGTGGTAGCCCGGCCCTTCATCCCTAAAATTTGAGAGGCACAATACTAAAAACGGGGTATTCGGGGTCCACCCTAAAAACTTTTTTTTAAAACACGACACCCCAAATTTCTGGGTCGGGTATATCACCCTCCCCTCCTCAAAAAATCCGCGAAGCTGCCTCATAGGTGTTCTGGGGGGGACAGAGGGGTCCACCCCCTAAAGCCAAAATTTTGGACCCCCCAAAGCTCGAGAGCGGTCCGGCCTGACACCCCCTAGCGAGGCTGACCCCCTCCCGACCAATTTGGAAGTATATTTTTTATTTACTGTCAAAAACACGGTTTTTTAGTTAAAAACAGTGTTTAAATACACATTTTAGGCCTAAATAGGCTGTTTTAATACATAAAATTCAATATTAGACCTAAAAACACTTAAATTATTGAGTTTGCTAAAATTTTGCTAAAAAATTGGACCCCTCTGACCATAGATGAGAAAGGGGGCCCACCCAGCACACCCCCCAAAACGCAAAAAAACAGACAGAACCAAAAAATTATTACAAAAACCAATACCACCACAAAATAACAAAACAATCGCCAAAACAGGGCAAAGATTGGTAAAAGGGTTCCACCCCCCCCTAGCCTCGAAATTTCGGGACCCCTCCCCTAGACGAAAATCTAGGGCCCCCCTCCCCCCAAATTTCTGAATTTTTTACCCCTGACCCCCCATCTAGAATTTGAAATCTGACCCCCACCCTCGGGAAAATTTTAGATACCTTTTTATACTAAATTTTCTTCCAAAAACGTGGATTTTCATCACATATTCATGCTTTTACACCCTTTTTATACCAGAATATCCCTTTTTATTCAATAAAATGTAGTATTATCCCATAAAAAAACAATTATTAAAGTTATTATGTTTTAAAACTGTTTTGCTTTAAACACCGGACCCCGCCTGACCCCCATCTAGATTTCAAAATTTTGCACCCCGGGTCGACCCCCCTAAAAAGCTAGAGAGGTCCGGACCCCCCTCCTAGAATTCAAAATTTTTTTTAACCCGGGTAACCACCACCCCTAGCTTCCCCGAACGTTCTCATTTATGCCCCCCCCCCCTAAATTTAAAATCTCGCACCCGGGGTCGACCCCCCTAAAAAGCCAGGGGGGTCCGGACCCCCCTAAAAATTTTGGCCTTTCACCCGGGGGTGGACCCCCCCTAGGGAACCCGATCAAAAACACCTATGGCTGCCATCTTATAGTTGATAGTCTCACCCAGTGCCAGTGGCGTGCGTGCTCATTAATTTCTTGTGAGACATCATTGCCTTTTAAAAGTCCAACGAATAAAATAAGAAAACAAAGACACGCAAACTTTATTTTTAGCTAATTTAAGTTAAAGTAAAAAGCCACGCCAATGATGAAAATTAGTAAAATATTGGTTAAGCTTAACAGCTACAGAGAATGGGTTTAAACTGATCGGCGTATTAAATTCTCATTTTGTAAACTCACTTGTTCTCGTTGCGACTGTTCACTTTGAGGTTTCTATCTACAATTCGTAGCAGTTCATCCATTCCCAAATAATATTCGATGATGATTTGTCTAATTCTGTTGTAGAGTTGCATGGCCGCATGCCCACTCCCTACATTTAGAAGAACTCCATTGGAGGAACCGAAAAACACCGTTTCCGCCTGATCGGGAAAGGATGGCGGAAGGAGATAGAAGACGAGAGTTAAGTTTTTTTCCGAATCAAGCACCGATTGACTAGAACCCGAAGTCATCTACAATAAATAATATACAATTGTGAAAAATTTATAATTGAATCCTATCAATCAATGATAAAAACGGTTTTTAAATTTTAAAAACGGTTTTTAAATGGTAATTTTTCTCGGCCATAAATTGTCGCAAAAATTCAGGAAATAGCGTAAATATTACAAAACACAATGAAAAAAGTAAAATATTTTACCTGAGTAATTTTTTGGTCCAGCTCAGCAAAAGATTTGGCCGATTTGGCGAGGTTTTTTTCCTCCACATTTGCACTTCGCCGCTGAAACGCGAACTCACCGATAAGTCGCGAATGAAAATGGAATCCAACGTGGGGACGCGGGCCCATTCGCGCTCTTAGTTCTTCCACTAACACCTTAGCTTCCCGGTTTATCGAATCATCCTAGAATATTATATTTACAATTATAGAAAAATGAGATTCTTAAAATAACGACCACTTACGTACGTGCAAACTTGGAGTGTTTTGTAAATTGAAGGAATAGAATAAAGAAAGAGAAACCGATAACATAAGATAAGAGCACATGGTTTTGAAATCAGGCGCGTACAGACCTGTGCACTAGCTTCCCCCCGGGGTTTGTTTTTAGGGGGGAGCAATTCCAAAACAGGGGGCACGGGGAGAAGCAACTTTTTTGAAACGGAGGGGGGGCAATAAAACGGGGGAGCAAGCGGGGGAGAAAAAAAGGAGAAAAAAAAAGAAAAAAAAAAGAAAAAAGAAACAAAAAAACGAAAATAAGGTACAAATAGGTTTAAAAAGGCTTGTTTTTGTTTTTGTTAAAGTAGGCCAGCTACAGGATTTTAACTCTGTCTTACTGTCCAAAAAGCCTAGTGGATCAACACTATACTCCAGTTATTGCGACGAGATTGAGTTTTATTCAACTCTCATGCATAACAATAGAAGAACATTTGATCACTATAACTTTTTGGCTGGAAGCCCCACCCACTTAGTGGGATTTGTGAGAAGTGTGGCCAATGTAACATGAGCAAAAAAAATTTTTTTATTAGACTAAATGCATTGAAATAGGCTAAAAACTGCAAAAATTTCCCAATGATAGCGTCATAATAGATAAAAATGGCCTCATAATTTTTGGGTTATTTTTCATTTTTGTACGGAGGTGGGAGGCAATAAAACGGGGGGGGGGGAGGAATCTTTCAATAAAGCGGGGGAGGTGCATTTCCAGACCGTGCACAGGTCAGCGCTTATATAGGATTTCCTGATGGGAAAGGGAAATATTTGGCGATGGTCATAGGTGTTTTTTTTTTGGGGGGGGGCAGAGGGATGCACCCCCCTAGAGCCAAAATTTTGGACCCCCCTAAAAAAAATCCAGGGGGCTCCGCCCACCCTTTCCCCCAAAGCTCGAGAGCGGTCCGGCCTTACCCCCCTAGTGAGGCTGACCCCCTTCCCCCCCCCTCCCGACCAATTTGGAAGTATATTTTTTATTCACTGTCAAAAACACGGTTTTTTAGATAAAAACAGTGTTTAAATACACTTTTTAAGCCTAAATAAGCTATTTTAGTACATAAAATTCAATATTAGACCTAAAAACACTTAAATTATTGAGTTCAAAAAATTTTGTTAAAAAATTGGACCCCCCTGACCCCCCTAAATTTGAAATCTTGCACCCGGGGTCGACCCCCCTAAAAAGCCAGGGGGTCTGGACCCCCCTGAACCCCCCTAAAAAATTTTGGCCTTCCACCCGGGGGTGGATCCCCCTCTAGCGGACCCGACCAAAAACACCTATGGCGATGGTTCTAATTTCTATGCATTTTGATGTATTCCCCTAAATTAATATGGGATGCAAGGGCGTAGCCAGGGGCGTTATGGGGGCTGTCCCCTACCTCCTTTTGGGCTGGTGAAGGTAAAAATTTGGAGGTCCTACGAAAACAATTTTGAAAAATTTCCTCGCGCTTCGCTCCGCTCAAGCGCTCGACAGTTATATACCTTTTTATAACTTTTAAGTGATGTTTCTAATGAATTTCAAGGACAATTTTTTTAAAATTTTTCGTGCTGTCCCACGATTTTTAATGTTATACCTTTTTAAACATAAAATTTTTTAAGTTTAATTTAAAAAACAAAACAACAAAAAGAATCACTTAGCGCGAAGCGCAAAATTTCTTACCCTTTTTCATGTCTTTTTTACGGTATTTGAAAAATTTGGAGTACAACCCCCTACAACCCCCTTTCAAAAAATTTGTGTGGAGTGCAACCCCCCCTTTCCAAAATCCTGGCTACGCCCCTTATAGATGTAAAGTTTTTTAATTATATTCCGAAATTCGATAAATTAAAACGAAGTTGGGGGAATAGGTTAACCTCCTATTCTGAAAAAATGAAGAAAAAAATGCCTTTCAAATGACTTTTAACTGCCTCCAAACTTAAGTTTCGAGGTCCAAATCAATGTTTTAAGCAATCAAAAGCTCCAAAATGCAATAAAAAAGAACATTTTAGCCTAAAATTAGCGCTTTTTTTTACCTATTTTCCCTTTAAAATCGAAAAAAACGATATGGTTAAAATGCGTTTCACAAAAAAAAAACGATATAGGTAAAATGCGTTTCTCGGATTTTAACCCCCCCCCCCCACTCCGGACACCCCATGTATGTCGTATAGTATAAATTCGTTTTAACGGGAAAACATTTTTGGCTTGTCTAAGTGATTTTTCCTTGTAGATACTCTATAACCTTTTCGTAAAACTTAAAAAAGAAAAAAAACAACAAAATAATAATAGCGATTTTTGATTAAAAATTTGTTATCTATTTTTCTTTCAAAACCATTATAGTAAAATAGAATGCAACAAAAAAAACGATATGGAAAGAATGCGTTTAATTATAACCCCCATCCCCTCCTTAAATCCGGATTTGTATATAGGAAAGAGGCTAATCCCCTAATTGTGGAAAAATTAACGAAAAAGACTTCAAAATGACTTCTCACCTCCTTATGCACGTTTCTTAACTTACCATTGAAACTATTTCGACAGATAGCTGTATGTAGACTGGAAGGGTTGAAAGGAAATTTATATGTGCCGAAGGCAAAGGAGCTCGATAAACTTCTGTAGTTTTCCACCTAAAATGGAACAATTTTCGACAGATAAGCAATTTTTGTCGTGATTTTTTAGCTTTAATAATTGTTAGGGAATAACAAGCGATATTTAACAAAATATACTTATAAGTTTGCCACTGTGTTTTTTGAGCTTGACGGCTTGAATTTTGCTGGCAATTTGTGGTTCTTCTTCAGGTTTTTCTATAGCCAAAACAAATTTAAAGCTTCTATTTCTAATTTTATACACAAAAAAACGTATTACAAATTTTTTGGTAAAAATTATTTTAAATTACACAAATCTAGCACAAACTTTCTTGCAATTAATTGCAATCCACATTCGTGGAAGATGGAAATAAACCCCCCCCGCGCCGTACGCACGTATGTTGATAATATTTTTTACTTCTGCTCTAAAGTGTTTTTCACAAAATCATATTATACTAGATAACAATTAGAAGTAAAAAACACAAACTTTAACTGGGTAATAAATAATTAACCGCAAAAATAAATCAATACACCTTTTTGTCTTTATTAAAAATGCCAACAAACAATACTATCTCACAAAATAATTACACTAATACAGACATGTGCACTCCCCCCCCCCCGGGGTTAAAACGGGGGGGGGGCAATTCAAATGGGGGGGGGCGCGGGGGAAAAACTTTTTTGAAACGGGGGGGGGCAATAAAACGGAGGGGCAAGCAGGGGAAAAGAAAGAAAAGAGAAAAAAAGGAGAAAAAAAGAGAAAAAAAAGGGGAAAAGAGGGACAAAAAAAGCGGAAATAAGGTAAAAATAGGTCTAAAATGGCTTCAAATACATTGAAATAGGCTAAAACTGCAAAAAATTCGCGATAATGGCGTCATCATAGGTCAAAATGGCGTCATATTTTTAGGGTACTTTTTCATTTTTTGGCGGGTGGGGGGCAATAAAACGGGGGGGGGCATTTTCAGACCGTGCACAGGTCTGCTAATATAAAACTAACAAACAACAAAGAGTAGAAAAACGCACACAGATAATAAGCTTAACATTTATAGCAAAGAAAATGGTCACAAACTAAAAGCTTTTTGGTTTAAGAATACAGCAATTACGTACGAAACACCACCCCTCCGAATTTCCGAATTTTTTACCGCTGCCTTCCTTCCTCTAGAAGTTGAAATCTGCCCCCCCCCCCTCTCTCTCGAGATAATTTAATAAGTTTTCTTTCAAAAACTTTAAAATTCATAATTTTACACTTTTTTATATTAGAATAACGTTTTTTTCTCAATAAAATGTAATAATTATCCTACAATTATGAAAGGAAAGTCCGTAGCCAGAGGACAAATTCTGGGAAGGCAAAAATTTTTGTAAGGGTCCCTTTGGTTTTTTTTCTAAAAATAGAAAAAAAAATTTTTCCTAATCACTCTGCAAAGTTATTAAAACTATCTACAATACATAAATAAGAGTAATTTAGGATAATGAAACCTCTTATTCACAAAAATTAAATTATTCATAATTCAAAAAGTGCATATTAATAAGTGCAGCATTTACTAAAAAAACCTAACCAAAAATGAAAAAAAAAAAGATTTTTTATTTTTTTAAAAACTTTTTTTAAAAATTAAAATGGCATATAATAATACCTTAAAACTATTTAATTATAACTTTTATTGTTTTATCTATTAAAAAAAGAGAAAATAAATCAGGATTCTGTATTTAAATTTAGATTTCCTGATGCTTTTTTAAGAGCTTAAAATTAAAAAAATCCCACCCGGGGGGCATTCTGCCCCCCGGACTTCCCTGACAAGGGGTTTCGGCCCTATCTGCCCCCCCCCCCCCGAGAAACATATTGGACGCAAAATTAAAACAAATTTTATTTACTTAAATATAAACTTACCACAAAGGTATTCCAATAATTACCATTACTAGCACATAAGATACAGCAGCATATATCTTAAAAGGAGCTTCTTTTTTTAGATCCATCGTTAGTTGTGTCTTTAAATCTTCTGTAAAACCATGTTCCTAAACCATAATTTATAATAAGTTATGAAAAAAATTTTGATTTGCGCATGAGAACTATGGTGCGCTGACCAAATGAAAGACTGCTATAATGAATAATTCCAATTACGGCCGAACTGTAGCACACTGTATACAGACCTGTGCACGGTCTGGAAACGCCCCCCGCCATAGGTGAGAAAGGGGGGGCAGGCTGGGGTCCAACCACCCCTCCATAACCTCGAAATTTTGAGACCCCCTAGACAAAAATCTAGGGCCCCCTCCCCCCAAATTTTTTACCCCTGACCTCTCTCTAGAATTTAAAATTTGAGAAAAAAAAAACGATATGGGTAAAATGCGTTTCTCGGATTTTAACTCCACTAATTCGGGGTGTACGTGTAACCCCTCATTCCGGACCAACTTGCCCATGTATGCTTCTTCCCCCTAAGATGCCCATTTTTGGCGTACTCTACTCCCCTTTACAAATTTAAGGTCTCTGGAATTTTAAGGTAAGCATGGTGGGCATGCATCTGATTGGTCGTTCTGTATGATGTTTAGTTTAGTAATAGTACAATCAGCAGTTTTTGCGCAGTTTTCCAACAAAAAAATTAAGGTGCTTTGACAGATGCGAACGCACTTTTTAACCCAACCTCATGCAAATTATTCATTTTTACCTCTATGCTGCGAGTGTCAGAGTTTGATAGCTGACTTTCCTTTAAGTTCATTTCGTTTTCCGCTGATTTGTTTAAAGAAAATCCCTTTATATTCTGATTTCCATTCAATTCTTCTTCTTTTTCCCTGTTTTTTGATTTGGTTTTCGCCATCCTGCTATGTTGCTTTTTCCAGAAATATTAGAAACTGCCGACACCGGTGGGCTGTTTGTCTAAAATATTTAATTTTATAAAAATAATTTTTACTACTTAGATAAGCAAATTTAGTATAGATAAGTTGATCGTGTGCGGTTGATTTGCTAAATATTACTTAATAAATATGGAGTGCGCATGAATTATTAAAATCTTATTTTATAATTTCTTTATAAAATTCAAACTTCCCACCACATGCTGCAGACTCTTAGTCTTAGTTTTAGAAATATAGAAATTATGATAAACAAATCCGATGAAAAACTTTATAAAAACTTTATAAACTTTATAAACTTTAGAAACCGGGCGGTTAATTTTTTTTATTCTAAAACATTTATTGGACAATAAACACAGCTAAATTAATTGTTTGCGAATTAGTTGAGGCTCTAGCTTGCCTTTACACAAAGATTTCTTTTAAACAAACACAATTTAAAAAAGTAGCTTTAAATTGGTTTTAACTTTTGCTTTGCCCGGTTTTTTTTTAGGATCGTCCGGCTTTTACCTTTTGTTTTGCCACATAGCCATAAAAATAACTACCTAATATTTTTGCTTAAATTTTTTTTAAATACAAAAAGCAAGTTAGAGCCTTAACGAATTCGCAAACAATTATAAAGCTGTTTTTATTGTTTAATAAATGTTTTAGAATAAAAAAAATTGACCGCCCGGTTTTTATTCTCGCGATGCACCCTTTCCAAAAAAGATCACATTTGCTCGGGTTTAATACTCTCAGATGCCATTGGCATAATGCCATAAAAATATTTTTATTTAATTTTCGCTGAAATTATCAAGTTATGAAATTATTAAGTTTTATCCATTAATTTTTGCCCAAATGTAGTAAAACAACTAATTTTTAGTTTTATAACTTCATTTCTGGTCAAGTGTAGATTTAAATACGATTTTTTTAAAAAACGCAGGTTTTATCCCCTGCTATTGCCTGGCCGCCTGGGCCCGGGGCTTTTCGCCCGGGTTTTATTCTCTCCCGCTTACGTAAGTGTGGGCTGATGATATTTTGTCAACAGCACTGGTGTTTTCTTCAGCTAAGCTGTCACTGCTATTATTCAAATTATCTCCACCAAAATAAAATATTGCTCCAAAGCAAACGAATTGAAAAAGCGCGGCGATGTAAAGACCAATTTTAATAACAATATCAATCCATGTTTCAGAGGAAAGTCCAACACTTGAACCATTCATTTTTCATATTAGTTTTGAATTTTACTGCTGGCTTTGGTATTTGGAATTCCAGCTTAATTTTCTCAAACTTTGTCTTTAATTGAAAAAACAATATAAACGGCAAAAACTAAATTCCACCTACTCCGACTCGGCTAACAGGAGAAAACTCCGCAGCTGACTCCGCAGCGGAGTTACCTGGAGTGAAATAACTTTTTTTAAGCTTAAGGCTATGCGTTCCTAAGCCTAAGCAAAGCCTTAAAAACAACCTAAACTTTAACAAATAGCTGCGCGAAAAAAGTTTAGGTTGTGTTTAGGCTTTGCTTAGGCTTAGGAAGGCGTACGCTTAAACTCCGCTGCGGAGTCAGCTGCGGAGTTTTCTCCTAATAGCCCTCCGACTCTGACTCCGTCCAAAATCTACCGTAACCTATCGTAATTTTTAACATTATGGAAATTTTATCCTTGTTGATTTAATGACGCTATTTTGGTGCATTATATCATAGATATTAGTCAGATTTTGAGTTGTAAAAGTTTTAATACCTTCCAACATGATTTTTAAAAACCTTTTAATGTCCGGAAAGAATATTTTCGGCGTAATATCTTCCGAAATAAATATTTTTTTTTGTTTAAGCCGTAAATTATACGGCATTTTAAAAGCTTAAGATTTTTTAGACTTTTATCTTGATTTTTTAAGTTTCGCTTAGGCTTAGGAAAAATAAAGTTTTTTATAGTTTAATGCGTAGTTATAAATTATTAATTTTACAAAATTTACATGTAGAAAGAGCTAAATTGACTCAAAAAGCATTCAAATTTGTTTATTTTGTTCGAGTTTCGGTTGATTCTGTCTAACCTGCACATCAATATGTTTTTACAGAAATTGTAGGCGGAGTCGAAGTAGGTGGAATTTAGTGTTTACCGTAAAAATGGCAAAACCTTCTTTAGACCTTAATTTCCCTAAGCAACCTAAGCAAAACATTAAAATCAAGCTAAATTTAATGTTTTGTTTGAAAGAGAGAGAGAGAGAAAGAGAGAGAGAGAGAGAGAGAGAGAGAGAGAGAGAGAGAGAGAGAGAGAGAGAGAGAGAGAGAGAGAGAGAGAGAGAGAGAGAGAGAGAGAGATTGTATTGTAATCAGTCCGGGACTAACTAACAGGGGCTAGCCCGAGACTAACCCCGCTTTCTAAATCTAAGCCCTACATCTCATCTTTAAAACTCGTTTTTTAAACATCTCGTCTTCGGAAAATTCACCTCTTGTGTGCAATTTTATAAACGTTACTTTTCTTTTTTAAAATTTCGTATTTTGGGGACTTAAAAAACAACATGGAATCTAAACCTTTTTTTTCTTTAAGCCTAAACAAAGGCTAAAATCAAGCTAATTTTACCATGATAAACCTTTATTAACTGTTTTATTCTTGAAAACTGAAACCCTAGACCTAAGCCAAACCCAAAAACTAAGAAAAATTTAATCGGAGTAAATTTTTCGTAAATGATGTGTTTTTTTTTAATTTTAGTCTAAAAACATTTTTATTTTCTAAGCTCAAGCGAAACCTTAAAATCAAACTGAATTTTATTCTTTGGACAAAAAAACTGATTTTTAAAAACTACGTTTATGAATCGCACCCAAAAGACGAGTTTTTCGCAGACCAGATGTTTAAGACTAGCTTTCCAAAGACAAGATATAGAAGAAGATATGTTGAAAGATGTAATGTAGAAGACAAAACTTCCGGACACTGTGTTTGATGAGGACCTGGAAGTGTGCGAAAGTTTCGTCTTACGTCATCTCGTCTTCTACTCCTCGTCTTCGGAAAACTCGTTTTTTGGGTGTGCAATTTTAGCTATCTGATATGACTTTAAAGGCTCAAAAAGAGCGCTTATTTAAGTCAGTTTTAAAACTTTTCTTGAATGCATCCAAAGAATCGACAGTTACTTGAGATGGGAGTAGATTGTTCCAAGGTGTAACAACCCTATTTGCAAAAGAAAATTTCCTTGCATTAATTCGGCAGTCTTCCATTGCCAATTTAAATGGATGACCACGGGTGGGCTGCAGGTTAAACTAAAAAAATCATTGACTTGCAAATTGTTTAAGCAATGTATAATTTTAAAGCACTCATATAAATCAATTTTGTCTCTTCGATCCTTTAATCTTTCTAAACCTAGGTAATTCAGTCTATGTTCATAACCAACAGGTAACAACTTGCATTTATAAAACAAACGTCTAGTGAAATTTTGTTGCACTTTTTCCAAAATGTTTATATCCTTTTGTAAATAAGGGTTCCAAACCGCACTAGCATACTCCAGAATTGGTCTAACATAGGACTTATATGCTCTGAGAAAATTATTTCTAGAGTTTGAATTGAATGTTCTAAAAGTTAGTGATGTCACTCTCATAGCTTTTTTTGCTGTGATTTCACAGTGTTTAGAGAATTTCATATCATGGGATATATAAACACCTAGGTCACGCACCAATTCTGTAGTTGCAAGTACGTTATTACCAAGCTTATATTTACAAATTAACTCTTTGCTATGATTTCGAATATGAAGAACTTCACATTTGTGATTAGATAACTGCAGTTTCCAGTCTTGTGACCAGCTGTGTATTCTATCTAAATCTTGCTGAAGTCTCAAGGTTTGAATGTGGTAATCTTTAGATGAAGATTTTACAAACAACTTTATATCATCTGCAAGGAGTCTAATTTGTGAGAACTTAACACAATCAACAATATCATTAATATATACCAAAAATAAAAATGGACCTAAAACAGAACCCTGAGGAACTGAACTTCTTACAGGAAATGATTTGGATACTGAGTTATTAATTACAACTTTAATTTCCCGCCCAACTAAAAATTCTTTTATCCATTTTAAAAATTTACCAGAAACACCATATTTTTCTAGCTTATATAATAATTTTTGATGTGACACGGTGTCAAAGGCCTTGGCAAAATCCAAGTAAATGACACCAATTAGAAATTTATCTTTTAGTGCTAGGTTCCACTCATTAAAAGTTTCCAACAGCTGTGTTATTGTAGAACTTTTTGCCTTAAAACCATGTTGAAACCTTGACAAAATGATATGGAAAAAAGCAAGCAGTTCTTCTTTGACAAGCTGTTCCATTAGTTTACAAGAAAAAGATGTAAATAAAATTGGACGATAATTTTCTTTAGGCTTTTAGTACCTTTTTTAAACAGTAAGTTTAATAAAGCTATTTTCCAATCAATTGGTAATTCTCCAAAATCAAAAGACATCTGAAAGATTATTGCCAAAATGTACTTTTGAGAAAACGAAATTCCATCAAACAATAAAGGTTTTTTATTGATTTTTAGGTTTTACGTTGGCTTAAGAAAAAACAATGTTTTTAGTCTTAACTTAAAATAATTCAATTCAATCCATTACAAATTTACCACGAAAAAGTTTTGGTTGATTTTTAGGTTTTGCTTAGGCTTAAAAAATAAAATTTTTAATCCATGGTTTAAGTCGAAAAATGCGTCAAAATTTGTTAGCCGGTTGTTAAAAAGACCCTATTTATAAGATTTTTATTATAGTTTTAAATAAACAATATGTGTTAGCGTTATTATTTGTTGTGGTTAATTATAGGAAAAAATCTAATAAAAGGATTTTTAATTCAGATAATTTATTATTAGTTTGGATTTAAAATAAATTTTGATCATATTGTGATTTTTTTCAATTTAAACAAAAATTTGTGAGATTTTATTGGAAAAAAAAGCAAATTGAAGAAGCAAAAACTTTTTTAAACAACCGGATAACTTTGCCAGCAGTTCATTTGACCGGCCTCAGGGCCCGGTTTACTAACAGCATTTTAACTAAACTATTGGCTAACTGTGCTATTCATAAAACTTTTCGACACGGTCCATTTTACACTAGGTCCATTTTGATCATCTGCAGCCGCACTCATAAAGGCCGCAGCCGCACGATTAACCAAAGATTAGCCAAGGATTGTGTATTGACTTTTGCATTGGCTCACATTCTAAAATTTTAATTGATAAAAGACTCGATTCCTTTAAACAATAATTAATAATTTACAACAAACTTAAAGTATCAATTTAAATTAATAATGTGAACTAATGAAAAATCTAAATAAAATTCGTTTTTTTAATTTTATTTTTGTATTTCGAAATTAAAAATTAACAATAATTATGTATTTAACTTTTTTCTAATATTTTTAAAATTTGACAATTATTTATATAAAAATACTTTAGTTAAAACAGTATGTATACTTTTCATGTCATAAAACATGACAAAAATTCAAAAACTGCGTTGAAAGTCAGTTTTTATTAGTTTTTTAATCCGATTATCTTCTCCCATGAAAAAAAGACGTATTTACGGTTCCAGGTAAAAATTTCCACAACAACAATTTCCGCGGAAAATATTTCCGCAGGAGTATTTTTTCAGCATTATTTCCGCTGAAAGATTATTTCCGCAGAAAAAATTTCCAAAGGAAATTTTTTCCGCTGTTTTGCGTTTCTCTTATGTAGCTCCGAACGCTGGAATTTTTGCCCTAAGTTTTTATTTTTTTTGCAAACAAAAAATAAATGTTTTTTTATATTAAAGATTTATTTGCACGAAATTTTTGATTTTCTTTTTAAATGTTTCTTTAAATGTTTATTTTTACACAAGGATAACAGGAAATACCACCCCTTCAGCTTAAGCCTAAGTCTACGTTTTTTTTAGCTTAAGCAAAACCTAAAAATCAAGCGAAACTTTTGCTGCCGAATTAGTAGATAAAGTTTAGAATGATTTTTTAATTTCGCTTAAAGGCTTAGAAAAACGTAGCGTTAGGCTTACGAAAAAGCTGCACGTAGGTATTTCTTGTTGGCCGGTACTGCACATAATATTTTGGCCACATGCAAAAACACGAATTCTATTGGTGTACGTGTGTGTACCATTTAAAAAAAATACAAAATACGTTACAATCCACAGTCTTTTATTTTTTAATTACTTTTAGCTATTATGCAATGCATTAAAATTAAATAAACATTAAAAAATTGAACATGCACTAAATGTGTACTGTTGTTGGATATATCGTTGGTCTAAACTTTAAAAATCTGTAAAAAACAAATTGTAAACAAATTCAACGCCACAATAAATCGTAGAAAATCTGAGATTATTTTAATTGTATTTTGTCGAAGTATATTTAGTAAAAGTTTCTGAAATATAAAACTGATGACAATTTTTTTTAACTTTTATATTTTAAAAAAATTACCACAGCATGTCGAAATTTTCTAAAATTGCTTTTTATTTGTAATTTTTCATATAAAAAAACCCGAAATATAAAGTAGGAAAAAATTCCCTCGCAGAAATTGCTTCAGCGGAAATAATCTTCCAAAGAAAATAATGCTGAGGAAATACTTCCGCGGAAATTTTTTTCTGCGGAAATTGGTGTTGCGGAAATCTTTACCGGACACCGTCCATACCTAATCTTTGGTTAATCTTTAGTTAATCGGGCTTTATGAGTGCGGCTACCGATTAACCAAGGATAAAACAAAGATTAGGTATGGACGTCTTTTTTATGGACAAAGAGATAATATGGGATTAAAAAGCTAATAAAAACTGACTTTAAACGCATTTTTTTTTACTTTTTGTCATGTTTTATGACTTGAAAAGTATACATACTGTTTTAACTAAAATATTTTTAAATAAATAATTGTAAAATTTTAAGAATATTAAAAAAAAAGTTGAATACATGATATTGTTAATTTTTAATTTCGAAATAAAAAAAATAAAAATAAAAAAGCGAATTTTATTTCGATTTTGTATTGGTTCACATTATTAATTTAAATTGATAAAAGATTTATTTCCTCTATCTGTTTGATTATGTTTTAAGTTTATTGTAAATTATTAATCATTATTTAGAGGAATTGAGTCTTTTATCAATTTAAAGTTTATAATGGGAGCCAATGCAAAATCTGATTCTCTGCTTGTCCATAAAAAAGACGTCCATCTCAATCATGGCTAATCCTTGCTTATCGCGCTTTATAAGTGCGGCTACGGAAAAGTGGACTTATGGACCCCTACACTCCATGGTGTATAGGGGTCCATGATGGACTAGGTCCCTTTCTATCGTCGGAAAAGTGGACTGGGTCTGTTTTTGTTTTACCCTGTTTTTGGACTATTTATGGCTATTTTGGATTTTCACATTGAAAATTTGAGATTACGAGTAAATTTTAAACTTGCAATGTAAAAATCCGAGATTAAAAGCCGTAAATAGTCCAAAAACAGAGTGAAACAAAAACGGACCCAGTCCCCTTTTCTGACAATATTAAAACGGACCCAGTCCACTTTTCCGATGATCAAACTGGAATGGACCCAGTCCAAAATAGACCGGGGGTCGCATTCTGACGCAACACCGACTGTTTACCCCGTTAAATCCATTCCAATAAAAAACAAATAAACAAATATTATTTATTTCAAAGTTTAATATATATATTTGTATTAATTGTGCCTTAATTTTCCAGAAATTTAAATAAATTGGTTATAAAAAAAACGCCATTTAAATTATTTTTTATATTTTCTGGACGTAGTATATATATATATGTTAAATTTTCTTTAAATCCAAAAAAATAAAATTTAAAGAGGGGCATTCTGTCCTGTAAAACGTCACCACTATAACTTTTTTAAACAACAGGCAGTTATGCTTCCTTCTTCACTCCCCCTCCCTTCTCTAAACCGCTACGGAATGTGGGAAAAAAATGAATGTAATGTTTTTTTTCTCCCTGCCTCCAGCGCGGGAAAACACCTCCCGCAAAATGAAAACTTGTTTCCCCTTCACTTTCCCTCCCTTCTCTAAACCACTACCGCATGTGGGAAAGAAAATGAATGCAATGAATTTTTTTTCTCCCTTTTCTCCCTGCCTCTGGCGCCGCAAAACCACCTTGCGCAAAATAAAAAATTTAATCAATGGGCGTATTTTATTTTTTATTAAATTAATCCTATGGGAGAAAATATTTAACCACCTCTAGAGTTGGATAAATTCTTATTCTTAAAACAATAGAAAAAATTTAACCCGACTTTTACCTAGGTAAAATTGATTTTTCACTCGCATCCTTAAGCAGTAAAAAAAGTTACCGGGGGAATTTTAACCGCCAATCGGCCCGGGTCCAAAAGTTTTATGAATAGCACGGTAAGTTTTCCGATTATTAAAAACGACCTATCCAAACTTTTCTTAATAGTTTTATAACAATCATTTGTTGATTATAATATTATAGTTTTGGTCAATCAAAATAAATGATTCAGCAACGCTAAAAATAAAGAAATAATAATAATAAGTAAATGATAATCAAAGGTTTTCAAAACCAAATAGTCAATGATTGGTTTGTATTTAAGATAAATATCTATTTATGGTATTAAACTATCAACTTTTTCCATTTAAACTAGGAAATCTATTAAAATTTTCGGATAAAAAAGCAAATGCAATGAATAACAACTGTTTTCGAGTCGATTAACTTATGCCGTTAGTGAAGCGGCCCCAGGACACACAGTTTTTGTACAGACTGCAGTTTTACAGTAATACGCCACGCCTTCCAACATAATCCCGCACATTTAAAAAAAAACAAAAAATAACCGAAAAAAGCTTTTAACTTTAAAAAATACAAACCCTATACAAAAAAAAACTAGAAACTGAATAAAACTGTGGCAGCCAAGAATAACAAATTTAATGAAAAAACCCAACGCTCGTAAACGTAGCTGTAACTTCATTCGAACCATAGTTTTAACTTCATTATATTTCTAATATTTGCCTTTTATTGTTTAATTAGACCGGACTGCTTTTTTGTTTTTTCAGTGTTTTGTTTAGGTGAAAAATTTTGCTGTTGCTATAAATTGTTATAATTCTATTGCTCTAATTCTGTTGCTATAATTCTATAAAGACTTTTCATATGTTATTCTGTTTTTATCAATGTTTCCGTCTGTAGTCAATAACATGAAACCGCGCGAACAAAAATAAAACAAAACAATAAAATTAATAATTTATTTTAATAAATAAATTAAAAATTTTAAAAAAAATTTTTAATAATTTTTTTATTGTTTTGGGTATTTTTTTTGCTTGCGGTTTTGCTTTAAAAAAAAATTTTTTTAAATATTTTTTTCTTGTATTAAAAAATTTCAATGGCAGATTACAACGTTTTAAATTTGTGCGGAGAAGTCAAACAAATGCGAAAAGATATGAAAGAAGTGCGGGAACATTTGCAATATCTTGCCCATCAGGTAAGTCTAAAAATAAAAATAACTAACAATTCATTTTCTATAATATGTTTTTATGTAAGCTTTGAGGTAAATTGGAGTTTAATATGTATTGGCAAGAATAAATAAAAAAGAATATATCACTGTAGTGGGAAGCGCGCTATAGACCAGGGGTTGCATTCTGAAGAAACCCTTATACCTGGATAAATCCATTTCAATGAAAATTAAAAAAATAAATATTCATTGTAAAATAAATAAACCTGCCGCATATGGGACTGAAAATTATTGCAATGAATTTTTTTTAAATATTTTTTCTCGCGCCGCAAAACCACCTCGCGCAAAATAAAAAAATTTATCAATGCGCGTATTTTAGTTTTTATTAAATTAATCTTACGGGAGAAAATATTTAACCACCTTTCCAGTTGGATGAATTCTTATTCCTAAAACAATAGAAAAAATTTAACCCGACTTTTACCTAGGTAAAATTGATTTTTCACTCGCATCCTTAAGCACGTAAAAAAAAGTTACCTGGGGTAACTTTTAACCGCGCGTCAGAATGCGACCGCAGTTCTGAATAAGCGTCTTTTACCGCACAAGAGAAAAAAATTTTTAAAAACCTTAGTGTTTTTAGTTTTATTTAGTTTAAAGCTATACTTAATAAAAATTGCTACACAATGATATGTTTCACTACGTTGAAGTGCATTAATACATCTGTTTGTGCTAATAAAATTTTGGTTTATGATAAAACATCTCAATAATTAGAAATCATCAAAAATATAACTTTTGTGAAAAATGATTTAAAATTAGCAAAAACAAAGTTCAAACTTGTGCTTTAACCTTTTCGAATTTTTTCGTCTAAAAATCGCTGCAAAACCGTGGAAGAGATTGCGCGTCAGTGCTGCACTGTGTTAAACTTCGCACCGCTTACCGTGCAGACACGAGGTTTAAGACACTGCAGCACTGAGGTGGAATCCTTTCTGCGGGTATGCGGCAGCTGCAGAATGAATCCCATTAAAATTAATTTCAAAACTACTAAAATTTATTAATGTTCTAGCTTAAAACTATTTAAAATTTAGAAATTAATTTCATAAAAATCCATTCCAAAGTTTTAAATAGAAGCATTTTCTTCAATTAAAACATCAAAAAAGTAGAAGTTAAACGCGCTAGTAGCGCCCTGGCCCTATTTACTAAGTGGCAATATTTGAAGCCGTAAAATGTACGTGTCGTTTGCTGTTTTTCAATTTTTCTCCTATATATAATTGGCGCTGGTTGTCATTGTACCCTCTTTCTACATTAAAAAAAGCCTATTCAGAACGAAGAAATCCACAATTTTTTGAAATGTTAATTTTAAATTTTTGTACCTTCATGCATACAGTAAAAACGCTTATTTAAAACTAGTCTATAGGACTGCGCCAAACTGACATCTGCTCAAGTCTTCTAAGGGCTGGTTCATACTTATGACAAAACGTCCTTTGGACAAAGTCCAAAGGACTTTTGTTTTTTGGACTTTGTCCAAAGGACAAAATCCAAAGGGAAAAGTCCAAAAGGAAAAGTCCAAAGGACAAAATCCAAAGGACAACGTATTCATACTTTTGTCCTTTGGACTTTTCCCTTTGGATTTTGTCCAAAGGACAAATTCTAAGTAGCGTTCATACTTCGTCCAAAGGAAAAAGTCCAAAGGACGTTTTGGCTTGTCCAAAGGACGTTTCGGCTTTTATAAAATTGTCCTTTGGACTTTGTCCAAAGAACGTTTTGTCATAAGTATGAACCAGCCCTTAACGAGATATATAAACATAACGCCTTTTTTAAATCTAAAACACACACAGAACAGATTGTTAACACCACAACTATGACCATCTCAAATCATAAAATTCAAGAGAAATAAACTATTTGAAGCTTAAAATTTAACCCATATAATTTAAATCTACGTTTCGTCGCAATTTTAAAGAAATTAACCCCCATTTTTTACGGAAAATTGTATATTGCGCTTTATAAACGGCAAAATTTCGATAAGTTGTTTTACGTAAGTGAAAAAAGTAACATTTCCTATCTACATAAGAAGTATTTTTACTAATAAGTGCTGTGTAGTGCATATTTTTAATGGGTGTAAATTTTTTTATTTCAATTCGATTTTTAATATCAATTTATATTAACCACTTTATCGATGTTACCAATGTGAAGTTTTGAGATTACAATCGTGGTATTTTTGCTTTATTTTTTTTGCACCCATATTAAATTTTTAAATAAACAGTTCTGTTTTCCGCGAGATTTCGTATGCCGAAACAAAAGTGGTAAACGTTGTGGTCTGTAAGCAATATTTTTACTTAAATTGTTATTGGTATTTTGTGTAGTTTTTAAGAAGAATGTTAAACTTTATTCTGCATATAAATTTAAAAAAGATGCAAAGTAGTATTTTTCTAATTTTTTGTGTTTTGTTTAATTTCTAAATTTATACAGAAAATGACAAAATATTTTTTCAAAAATATTATATGAGCTAAATTTTTTATTGTGCTGTGTTTTTAAAATCCTTAAATTAGATAAATTATGGAGGAATCTAATACTTTTAAATTCAAACTATAAAAACGGGTTCAAGTTGTCAATATTAGCTAATTTTATATTGATCAAACCAAAACCAACCGTAACCGGAAATCATATTGTATTTTAAATTAATCATTCTTTTAACTTCATTTAAACCTATAATAGTTTATTTAAATAAACAGCTATTTTGGTAAAAGTGCCATACTGATCCTAAAATTCAGATTAAGCAAAAAAGTATTTTTTTATTAGTCTTTTTAGGTCTGCCGAGTTTTAATGGTGAATCAAGCGTCACTTTGCACATGCCACTCATGCCAGCCACGACATTCTTTGCCAAATCAAGTTGTTTTTCTAAAGGTAGGTTATTATTTTTTTTGTTCTAAAACCAAACTGTTTGGTGTTTTAAAAGTTATTTATTTCGCTTAAAGTTTAAAATGAAAAGCCAAACAAAAAGGACTAATAGTATAACCAAACACTACGCATAACAGTAATATCAATATAATGACAGGATTTTCCCGTGAAGTGTCTCCGCCAGGAATCGATTTGACAAGTTCCAGACGAGCGTTCTGTCACTGCACCTAAGTCCAGGGAAGGTTATTGGAAGTAGTAGGGTAACTGACTTAATTTCGGCTAGGCCTTAATTTCGGCCACCAATTTGGGGTGTTAGAAAATGGGCTTATTTTTTAAAACATAAAAAAACTAGCACAAAAGTAACTGGATTAATGTTGAATAAAGTGTTTTTGCAAAAGTTTTTATATTTGTTATTCTACATTATCAACATTTTAATACAAAAAGTGAATTTTTTGTGTTTTTCTTAATTTTTGTTTGGTGTTTAAACTGCATCAAATTTAGAACGAAGCAATATATAACCTCAAAATATTTTTCTTTAAGGCTCAAAGTTGTTAATTTTGATGTTTTAATATTTTCTTCAAAATCATTTTTGCAATGCGTTTAACTAACTGCGCATTTTAAGATTCCGTTAATTTCGGCCACCTGAAAATTTAGGTAAAAGAACCTGCGTCTTTTGCTGTTTTTAAATATCATTATACTACCGTATTTATAAAGAATTTTTTTTGCTTGTTTGACGTTGTTTTGACGTTTTTTTAAGCCAAAAATAAAAATTGAACAAAAAATACAAATTATTAAAACTTGTTTTTTTAAGGTTTTGACATAATTATTTTAAAGTCTTGCTAATAACTATTAAAGTTCGCAAACGGGAAAAATTAAAGTTATATGTACCGAGAACAATACCTAAGGGTAAATTTGCAACCTTTAGAAATTTTTATTGTTCGTTTTAAGCAATAGTTATGGTCAGTATTGTAGGTGGCCGAAATAAATGGCACGCGCCTTAACTTCGGCCACTTTAAAAAAAAAAGTTTAACCTTTACTGATTTTTAAGTGTAACATAATATTCAAATTTCGCACTAGAATAACAAATTGATATTGTTTGATTTTTAAACCAAATTTTGGGTTGATTGAAAAAGCCAGAAAAATGTTATTCAAAAAAATAAAAAAAGGTGGCCGAATTAATGGTTACCCTACCAGTTGTATTTTTACTTTTTTAAATTTACACCAAGATAAAATTTTACACCAACGTATGGTGATTTTGTAACGTTTATGGTGATTTTTTTTCCTATGGCGAATTTTTCCATGGTGTTTTTTTTACGGACCGCGCAAAGGTTATAATCGATCTACTGAAGTTTTGCGTAACGTTTGCGATTGCCAACGGATTAATTGAAATTGTTCAGTAAAGAGTAAAGATTAATTTTTCATATGCATAACTGATAATGCATAGAATTTTGTGAAGTTTAAAATTGAACGGTTTTAATGAACGTTTTTTTAATGAAAAAAAATCAAAAGCAGTTGTTTTTTAGCCACCTTCGGCCGAACAGAGTTTTATGGCAAATCCATCCATGTCACTGAACGAAATGAATTTGTTAAACGGTTCCCGCTCTTCTGAATCCATTGAATTGTTTCATAATTTCGGAGAGGTATTATATGGTAGAATGAGTCACAGTGGGTATAAAATACACTACTGTGACTTGTTCTAGATTTAAAAACCTAATAGGTAAAAATATAACAAGTCACAGTCACATTAATTTCAAACTGATTCTAAACACATTTTTCGTATCCACAACAATACTTTAAATTTTAGTCCGTCTGAATTTTTTGTTTCAAACTTGGTTTGGAAACAAAAAAACAAGCTGACTATTTATTTTATCTACTTTTCTGAACCAAACTAATGAAAAACGGTTATTTTTTGCGGCAAAAATTTTCACACGTCTACCAATTAATATTTTAGCGTTGTCGTTTGCCCATTTTCAAATCCATTTGGTAAAAAGTCTAAAATGTTAGCGGCAGAAATGAAAACGTTAATCGCAGACTGGTTTTTTTTGTTCTATTGATTACTATAAATGTTATATTTCAGTATTCGGAGTATGATTAATAAAAAAACTATCATCACCCGGGTGATTGGTTTAAAATCAAAACGTTTGTAAATTTTTTAGTTTACAAGTTTCCGCTTGCTTTCTGTAAAATGCATGATAAGAAATATACGGAACAGTTGATCGATTTTGACAACGGACAAATCAGGGCAAAGCACTTTTGTCACTTAGCGTTTATACTTTCTGTGCATTAGAAGTCGATAAACCTTTATCGTGTATTTTTGAACAAATGGACAGAAATTTGTAACATGATAAATTACAAACGTTTTTATAAAACAGCAACCAGGTTGGTTAGCCCTTCGTATTGCGCTGCCTTGTCGAGCAGTCATGTTTGAAATTTATTTGAAAAATAAACGAAAGGGCTTTATCAATTACATACAATTCGGTTGGTATTCCGACGATTTAGGGTCGATGATGTCGAAAGAACTTCGATTTAAAAATGAAAAATTTGGAGCCGTAAATTGGAATATAAAGTCAAAACGAAAAAAGTCGTTAAGTCTAAGTTTAAACATAAGCCCAAACATACTTTTTGATTTAAAATGCCAACTTTCCATCTTTTGCGACTTTAAGTTCTCAAAAGTTTCCAAGGACTCAAAGTTTTCACTTTAAAGACCCGTATCATATTATACTGTTACACATGAGCACAGTGAATATCTTTGGTGCAAGTGGATATTAAACTTTAGGTAAGACCTAAAAGAATGATTGTGGACACGATGATGACGCCAGCTATGCAGCTGGAAGTAGCTCAACACGCCGCCGAACATGGAATTCAATCTGCCAGTAAAAAATATAATACCAGCCCTTACTGCGCTTCAAAAATCTACAAAAAAGTAAGTTGTAGATCTATAAAATTGTAGGTGCATTGCAACAATGGCTGGTTTATTTGTTTTGTCAAAGGCCATAAGTACAAAACAAGCCAAGTTGGCGCCATTGATATAAACTAATCAAAATCCATAAAAGCTGAGAATTGATTAAAATTTTAGTTTTAAGTATTTTGTTAGATCATGATCTCACGTGGGGTGACAATATTTGACTTTGACACATGACCAAACTAAACCACATACATGTGGTCTTCCTTTAGATTGATTACCTTGTTGTTGAAAAAAGAAAATTAATAGCAGTATTCAGACTTCTACAGCAGCACAACCTTTTGTCCTGAATTGTGTTTGTCTTTGGCTGTTTTTTTGTTGCTTTATGAAATTTTCAACTATCAAAAAGACGATCATACATATGTATTTTTATATAAACGTGCTTTTTAGAAAGTTTTACATATTTACCGATATGTAGGAGTCAAATTAGGAAGAGATGTACGTTTTATTAATGGATTCATGAATTATTATTTAGTTTATTCTATGATGCATTCAATTTTTCTATTATAGTTGACCCTTTTATATGTTTCTTGTTCGAAAATTGTTTCTCTGGAATTTTTCTAATTGGTTAATTACATCCGGCCTCCTTTTATTAAAATCAATATGCAAATTACTTTTCTAGACCTTTCTGTTGATTTGCATTTTTATCGTAATTCTTTATGACTTACCGTATTTTATTTTTACCTGTCGCATTATTTAGTTTTTTCAAAACAAGCTACCTCGGGGTCGAAAACGAAGATTAGTCGCCACCCAGGGATCCAGATTGGGCAAAGTTTTTTCTGGCGGCAGTCCGTTGCAAAGTTCCACCCTGGAGGCGTTGTGGAAACGGGAAAAATATCCGGAGAAACGTCAAGATATCCAACAAGCCCGTTTCCGGGGTCGAAAGCCCCAGAAACCAATCGTCCCGGTTCAACGCTGTTCAGTTCCAGTTTTAATAGGAAAAAGTTCGGTTGCAGCAGCAGCCGCCGAAGTCAAAATCCCCCAAAATCACGAAGAAAATGCTAATAAAGAAACCGAGGAAAATCACCTGGCGGATACAATTGATTTTGTGGCAGAGTGCGAGGAAAGGTCTAGAAAAGTAATTTGCATATTGATTTTAATAAAAGGAGGCCGGATGTAATTAACCAATTAACACCGAAAAATTCCCACGAGAAACAATTTTCGAACAAGAAACATATAAAAGGGTCAACTATAATACAAAAATTGAATGCATCATAAATAAACTGAATAATGATTCATAAATCCATTAATAAAACGTACATCTCTTCCTAATTTGACTCCTACATATCGGTAAATATGTAAAACTTTCTAAAAAGCACGTTTATATAAAAATACATATGTATGATCGTCTTTTTGATAGTTGAAAATTTCATAAAGCAACAAAAAAACAGCCAAAGACAAACACAATTCAGGACAAAAGGTTGTGCTGCTGTAGAAGTCTGAATACTGCTATTAATTTTCTTTTTTCGACAACAAGGTAATCAATATAAATGGAAGACCACATGTATGTGGTTTAGTTTGGTTATGTGTCAAAGTCAAATATTGTCACTCCACGTGAGATCATGATCTAATAAAATACTTAAAACAAAAATTTTAATCAATTCTCAGCTTTTATGGATTTTGATTAGTTTATATCAATGGCGCCAACTTGGCTTGTTTTGTACTTATGGCCTTTCACAAAACAAATAAACCAGCCATTTTTGCAATGCACCTACAATTTAATAGATCTAGAACTTACTTTCTTGTAGATTTTTGAAGCGCAGTAAGGGCTGGTATTATATTTTTTACTGGCAGATTGAATTCCATGTTCGGCGGCGTGTTGAGCTACTTCCAGCTGCATAGCTGGCGTCATCATCGTGTCCACAATCATTCTTTTAGGTCTTACCTAAAGTTTAATATCCACTTGCACCAAAGATATTCACTGTGCTCATGTGTAACAGTATAATATGATACGGGTCTTTAAAGTGAAAACTTTGAGTCCTTGGAAACTTTTGAGAACTTAAAGTCGCAAAAAGATAGAAAGTTGGCATTTTAAATCAAAAATATGTTTGGGCTTATGTTTAAACTTAGACTTAACGACTTTTTTCGTTTTGACTTTATATTCCAACTTACGGCTCCAAATTTTTCATTTTTAAATCGAAGTTCTTTCGACATCATCGACCCTAAATCGTCGGAATACCAACCGAATTGTATGTAATTGATAAAGCCCTTTCGTTTATTTTTCAAATAAATTTCAAACATGACTGCTCGACAAGGCAGTGCAATACGAAGGGCTAACCAACCTGGTTGCTGTTTTATAAAAACGTTTTTAATTTATCATGTTACAAATTTCTGTTCATTTGTTCAAAAATACACGATAAAGGTTTATCGACTTCTAATGCACAGAAAGTATAAACGCTAAGTGACAAAAGTGCTTTGCCCTGATTTGTCCGTTGTCAAAATCGATCAACTGTTCCGTATATTTCTTATCATGCATTTTACAGAAAGCAAGCGGAAACTTGTAAACTAAAAAATTTACAAACGTTTTGATTTTAAACCAATCAGCCGGGTGATGATAGTTTTTTTATTAATCATACTCCGAATACTGAAATATAACATTTATAGTAATCAATAGAACAAAAAAAAAAACCAGTCTGCGATTAACGTTTTCATTTCTGCCGCTAACATTTTAGACTTTTTACCAAATGGATTTGAAAATGGGCAAACGACAACGCTAAAATATTAATTGGTAGACGTGCGAAAATTTTTGCCGCAAAAAAATAACCGTTTTTCATTAGTTTGGTTCAAAAAAGTAGATAAAATAAATAGTCAGCTTGTTTTTTTGTTTCCAAACCAAGTTTGAAACAAAAAATTCAGACGGACTAAAATTTAAAGTATTGTTGTGGCTACGAAAAATGTGTTTAGAATCAGTTTGAAATTAATGTGACTGTGACTTGTTATATTTTTACCTATTAGGTTTTTAAATCTAGAACAAGTCACAGTAGTGTATTTTATACCCACTGTGACTCATTCTACCATATAATACCTCTCCGAAATTATGAAACAGTTCAATGGATTCAGAAGAGCGGGAACCGTTTAACAAATTCATTTCGTTCAGTGACATGGATGGATTTGCCATAAAACTCTGTTCGGCCGAAGGTGGCTAAAAAACAACTGCTTTTGATTTTTTTCATTAAAAAAACGTTCATTAAAACCGTTCAATTTTAAACTTCACAAAATTCTATGCATTATCAGTTATGCATATGAAAAATTAATACTTTACTGAACAATTTCAATTAATCCGTTGGCAATCGCAAACGTTACGCAAAACTTCAGTAGATCGATTATAACCTTTGCGCGGTCCGTAAAAAAACACCATGGAAAAATTCGCCATAGGAAAAAAATCACCATAAACGTTACAAAATCACCATACGTTGGTGTAAAATTTTATCTTGGTGTAAATTTAAAAAAGTAAAAATACAACTG
The DNA here is from genome assembly GCA_030248175.1 of Microlaimidae sp. YZB2_3. Classification (NCBI taxonomy): domain Eukaryota; kingdom Metazoa; phylum Nematoda; class Chromadorea; order Desmodorida; family Microlaimidae; species Microlaimidae sp. YZB2_3. The sequence continues at coordinate 47,780 of JASAMX010025031.1, forward strand.
GTAGGGTAACTGACTTAATTTCGGCCACCTTTTTTTATTTTTTTGAATAACATTTTTCTGGCTTTTTCAATCAACCCAAAATTTGGTTTAAAAATCAAACAATATCTATATTTGTTATTCTAGTGCGAAATTTGAATATTTATGTTACACTTAAAAATCAGTAAAGGTTTAAACTTTTTTTTTAAAGTGGCCGAAGTTAAGGCGCGTGCCATTTATTTCGGCCACCTACAATAAACTGACCATAACTATTGCTTAAACGAACAATAAAAATTTCTAAAGGTTGCAAATTTACCCTTAGGTATTGTTCTCGGTACATATAACTTTAATTTTTCCCGTTTGCGAACTTTAATAGTTATTAGCAAGACTTTAAATAATTATGTCAAAACCTTAAAAAAACAAGTTTTAATAATTTGTATTTTTTGTTCAATTTTTATTTTTGGCTTAAAAAACGTCAAAACAACGTCAAACAAGCAAAAAAAATTCTTTATAAATACGGTAGTATAATGATATTTAAAAACAGCAAAAGACGCAGGTTCTTTTACCTAAATTTTCAGGTGGCCGAAATTAACGGAATCTTAAAATGCGCAGTTAGTTAAACGCATTGCAAAATGATTTTGAAGAAAATATTAAAACATCAAAATTAACAACTTTGAGCCTTAAAAAGAAAATATTTTAAGGTTATATATTGCTTCGTTCTAAATTTGATGCAGTTTAAACACAAAGCAAAAATTAGGAAAATCACAAAAAATTCACTTTTTGTATTAAAATGTTGATAATGTAGAATAACAAAAATAAAAAACTTTTGCAAAAACACTTTATTCAACATTAATCCAGTTACTTTTGTGCTAGTTTTTTTGTGTTTTAAAAATAATCCAATTTTCTAACACCCTAAATTGGTGGCCGAAATTAAGGCGTGGCCGAAATTAAGTCAGTTACCCTACTACTTCCAATAACCTTCCCTGGACTTAGGTGCAGTGACAGAACGCTCGTCTGGCTCACTGAAACTTGTCAAATCGATTCCTGGCGGAGACACTTCACGGGAAAATCCTGTCATTATATTGATATTACTGTTATGCGTAGTGTTTGGTGATACTATTAGTCCTTTTTGTTTGGCTTTTCATTTTAAACTTTAAGCCAAATAAATAACTTTTAAAACACCAAACAGTTTGGTTTTAGAACAAAAAAAATAATAACCTACCTTTAGAAAAACAACTTGATTTGGCAAAGAATGTCGTGGCTGGCATGAGTGGCATGTGCAAAGTGACGCTTGATTCACCATTAAAACTCTGCAGACCTAAAAAGACTAATAAAAAAATACTTTTTTGCTTAATCTGAATTTTAGGATCAGTATGGCACTTTTACCAAAATAGCTGTCTTTTACTTTAAAGGCAAACAAGTTTATAACGTTTTATTTAAATAAACTATTAGGTTTAAATGAAGTTAAAAGAATGATTAATTTGAAATACAACATGATTTCCGGTTACGGTTGGTTTTGGTTTGATCAATATAAAATTAGCTAATATTGACAACTTGAACCCGTTTTTATAGTTTGAATTTAAAAGTATTAGATTCCTCCATAATTTATCTAATTTAAGGATTTTAAAAACACAGCACAATAAAAAATTTAGCTCATATAATATTTTTGAAAAAATATTTTGTCATTTTCTGTATAAATTTAGAAATTAAACAAAACACAAAAAATTAGAAAAATACTACTTTGCATCTTTTTTAAATTTATATGCAGAATAAAGTTTAACATTCTTCTTAAAAACTACACAAAATACCAATAACAATTTAAGTAAAAATATTGCTTACAGACCACAACGTTTACCGCTTTTAGTTCGGCATACGAAATCTCGCGAAAAACAGAACTGTTTATTTAAAAATTTAATATGGGTGCAAAAAAAATAAAGCAAAAATACCACGATTGTAATCTCAAAACTTCACATTGGTAACATCGATAAAGTGGTTAATATAAATTGATATTAAAAATTGAATTGAAATAAAAAATTTTACACCCATTAAAAATATGCACTACACAGCACTTATTAGTAAAAATACTTCTTATGTAGATAGGAAATGTTACTTTTTTCACTTACGTAAAACAACTTATCGAAATTTTGCCGTTTATAAAGCGCAATATACAATTTTCCGTAAAAAATGGCGGGTTAATTTCTTTAAAATTGCGACGAAACGTAGATTTAAATTATATGGGTTAAATTTTAAGCTTCAAATAGCTTATTTCTCTTGAATTTTATGATTTGAGATGGTCATAGCTGTGGTGTTAACAATCTGTTCTGTGTGTGTTTTAGATTTAATAAAGGCGTTATCTTTATATATCTCGTTAAGGGCTGGTTCATACTTATGACAAAACGTTCTTTGGACAAAGTCCAAAGGACAATTTTATAAAAGCCGAAACGTCCTTTGGACAAGCCAAAACGTCCTTTGGTCTTTTTCCTTTGGACGAAGTATGAACGCTACTTAGAATTTGTCCTTTGGACAAATTCCAAAGGGAAAAGTCCAAAGGACAAAAGTATGAGTACGTTGTCCTTTGGATTTTGTCCTTTGGATTTTTCCTTTTGGACTTTTCCCTTTGGATTTTGTCCTTTGGACAAAGTCCAAAGAACAAAAGTCCTTTGGACTTTGTCCAAAGGACGTTTTGTCATAAGTATGAACCAGCCCTTAGAAGACTTGAGCAAATGTCAGTTTGGCGCAGTCCTATAGACTAGTTTTAAATAAGCGTTTTTACTGTATGCATGAAGGTACAAAAATTTAAAATTAACATTTCAAAAAATTGTGGATTTCTTCGTTCTGAATAGGCTTTTTTTAATGTAGAAAGAGGGTAAAATGACAACCAGCGCCAATTATATATAGGAGAAAAATTGAAAAACAGCAAACGACACGTACATTTTACGGCTTCAAATATTACCACTTAGTAAATAGGGCCAGGGCGCTACTAGCGCGTTTAACTTCTACTTTTTTGATGTTTTAATTGAAGAAAATGCTTCTATTTAAAACTTTGGAATGGATTTTTATGAAATTAATTTCTAAATTTTAAATAGTTTTAAGCTAGAACATTAATAAATTTTAGTAGTTTTGAAATTAATTTTAATGGGATTCACTCTGCAGCTGCCGCATACCCGCAGAAGGGATTCCACCTCAGTGCTGCAGTGTCTTAAACTTCGTGTCTGCACGGTAAGCGGTGCGAAGTTTAACACAGTGCAGCACTGACGCGCAATCTCTTCCACGGTTTTGCAGCGATTTTTAGACGAAAAAATTCCAAAAGGTTAAAGCACAAGTTTGAACTTTGTTTTTGCTAATTTTAAATCATTTTTCACAAAAGTTATATTTTTGATGATTTCTAATTATTGAGATGTTTTATCATAAACCAAAATTTTATTAGCACAAACAGATGTATTAATGCACTTCAACGTAGTGAAACATATCATTGTGTAGCAATTTTTATTAAGTATAGCTTTAAACTAAATAAAACTAAGAACACTAAGGTTTTTAAAAAAATTTTTCTCTTGTGCGGTAAAAGACGCTTATTCAGAACTGCGGTCGCATTCTGACGCGCGGTTAAAAGTTACCCCAGGGTAACTTTTTTTACGTGCTTAAGGATGCGAGTGAAAAATCAATTTTACCTAGGTAAAAGTCGGGTTAAATTTTTTCTATTGTTTTAGGAATAAGAATTCATCCAACTGGAAAGGTGGTTAAATATTTTCTCCCGTAAGATTAATTTAATAAAAAATAAAATACGCGCATTGATAAAGTTTTTTTATTTTGCGCGAGGTGGTTTTGCGGCGCGAGAAAAAAAATTTAAAAAAAATTCATTGCAATAATTTTCTGTCCCATATGCGGCAGGTTTATTTATTTTACAATGAATATTTATTTTTTTAATTTTCATTGAAATGGATTTATCCAGGTATAAGGGTTTCTTTAGAATGCAACCCCTGGTCTATAGCGCGCTTCCCACTACAGTGATATATTCTTTTTTATTTATTCTTGCCAATACATATTAAACTCCAATTTACCTCAAAGCTTACATAAAAACATATTATAGAAAATGAATTGTTAGTTATTTTTATTTTTAGACTTACCTGATGGGCAAACAATATCGAAAATGTTTTTTCCCGCACTTCTTTCATATCTTTTTGCATTTTGTTTGCACTTCTTCTTATAAATTTAAACTACGTTATACTCGGCCATTCTGAAATTTTTTAATACAAGAAAATATTTTGAAAAATTTTTTTTAAAGAAAAAGTGCAAAAGCAAAAAAATACCGAAAACAATAAAAAAATTATTAAAAAATTTTTTTCAAAAATTTTAATTTATTTATTAAAATAAATTATTAATTTTATTGTGTGTTCATTTTTATTTTTGTTCGTGCGTTTGCATGTTATTTACTAAATACGGAAACATTGATAAAAACAGTAATAAACATACTAAAAGTCTTTACAGAATTATAGCAACAGAATTAGAGCAATAGAATTATAGAAAACAATTCATAGCAACAGCAAAATCTTTTACTAAAACAAAACACTGAAAAAACAAAAAAAGCAGTTCGGTCTAATTAAACAAGAAATAGCAAATATTAGAAATATAATGAAGTTAATTACTATGGTTCGAATGAAGTTACAGCTACGTTTACAAGCGTTGGGTTTTTTCATTAAATTTTGTTTATTCTTGGCTGCCACAGTTTTATTCAGTTTCTAGTTTTCTTTTGTATAGGGTTTGGATTATTTAAAGTTCAAAGCTTTTTTTGGTTAATGTTTCGTTGTTTTTTTTTTTAATGTGCGGGATTATGTTGGGAAAGGTGTGGCGAATTACTTAAAAACTGCAATCTGAACAAAACCTGTGTGTCCTGGGGCTGCTTTATGAACTGCATAAGTTATTCTACTCGAAAACAGTTGTTATTCATTGCATTTGCTCTTTTTATCCGAAAATTTTAATATATTTCCTAGTTTAAATGAAAATAAAAATCTTATAGTCCTAATCATAAATAGATATTTATCTTAAATACAAACCAATCATTGACTATTTGGTTTTGAAAACCTTTGATTATCATTTACTTATTATTATTATTTCTTTATTTTTAGCGTTGCTCAAATCATTTATTTTGATTGACCAAAACTATAATATTATAATCAACAAATGATTGTTATAAAACTATTAAGAAAAGTTTGGATAGGTCGTTTTTAAATAATCGGAAAACTTACGTGCAATTGATAAAATTTTTGGACTTGGTCCACTTTAGACTCGGTCTGTTCTATCAACGGAAAAGTGGACTGGGTCCGTTTTAATCATCGTAAAAATGGACTAGGTCCGTTTTTGTTTCACTCTGTTTTTGGACTATTTGTGGCTTTTAATTCCGGATTTTCAGATTGAAAATTTAAAATATAAGTAAATTTCAAATTTTCAATGTGAAAACCCGAAATTAAAAGTTGTAAATAGTCCAAAAACAGGGTAAAACAAAAACGGACCCAGTCCACGTTTCCGACGATAGAAAGGGACCTAATCATCATGGTACCTATACACCACGGAGTGTAGGGGTCCATAAGTCCACTTTTCCGTAGCCGCACTTATAAAGCGCGATAAGCAAGGATTAGCCATGAGTAAGATGGACGTCTTTTTTATGGACAAGCAGAGAATCAGATTTTGCATTGGCTCACATTATAAACTTTAAAATTGATAAAAGAACTGGATTCCTTAATAATGATTAATAATTTACAATAAACTTAAAACATAATCAAACAGATAGAGGAAATAAATCTTTTATCAATTTAAATTAAATGAAAAAAACCAATACAAAATCGAAATAAAATTGGCTTCTTTATTTTTATTTTTTTAATTTCGAAATTAAAAATTAACAATATCATGTTTTTAAGTTTTTTCAAATATTCTTAAAACTTGAGAGTTATTTATCTAAAAAATACTTCAGTTAAAACAGTATTTATACTTTTAAATTAATAAAACATGACAAAAAGCACAAAAAACGCGTTTAAAACCAGTTTTTATTAGTTTTAAAAAAGATTCTCTCCTTGTTCATAAAAAAGACGTCCATACCTAATCTTTGTCTGACCCCTGGTTAATCGGTAGCCGCATCTTTATAAAGCCCGATTAAATGAAAGATTAACCAAAGATTAGGTATGGACGGTGTCCGGTAAAGATTTCCGCAACACCAATTTCCGCAGAAAAAAATTTCCGCGGAAGTATTTCCTCGGCATTAGTTTCTTTGGAAGATTATTTCCGCTGAAGCAATTTCTGCGAGGGAAATTTTCTGCAATTATATCGGGGTTTTTTTATCAAAATATACAAATAAAAAGCAATTTTAGAAAATTTCGACATGCTGTGGTAATTTTTTTAAAATATAAAAGTTAAAAAAAATTGTCATCAGTTTTATATTTCAGAAACTTTTAATAAATATACTTCGACAAAATAAAATTAAATTAATATCAGATTTTCGACGATTTATTGTGGCGTTGAATTTGTTTACAATTTGTTTTTTACAGATTTTTAAAGTTTAGACCAACGATATATCCAACAACAGTACACATTTAGTGCATGTTCAATTTTTTAATGTTTATTTAATTTTAATGCATTGCATAATAGCTAAAAGTAATTAAAAAATAAAAGACTGTGGACTGTAACGTATTTTGTATTTTTTAAAATGGTACACACACGTACACCAATAGAATTCGTGTTTTTGCATATGACCAAAATATTCTGTGCAGTACCGGCCAACAAAAAATACCTACGTGCAGCTTTTTCGTAAGCCTAACCCTACGTTTTTCTAAGCCTTTAAGCAAAATTAAAAAATCATTCTAAATTTTATCTAATAACTGTGCAGCAAAAGTTTCGCTTGATTTTTAGGTTTTGCTTAGGCTTAGAAAAACGTAAGCTTAGGCTTAAGCTGAAAGGGTGGATTCCCTGTTATCCTCTGTGTAAAAATAAACATTTAAAGAAACATTTAAAAAGAAAATCAAAAATTTCGTGCAAATAAATCTTTAATATAAAAAAACATTTATTTTTTGTTTGCAAAAAAATAAAAACTTAGGGCAAAAATTCCAGCGTTCGGAGCTACATAAGAGAAACGCAAAACAGCGGAAAAAATTTCCTTTGGAAATTTTTTCTGCGGAAACAATCTTTCAGCGGAAATAACGCTGAGAAAATACTGCTGCGGAAATATTTTCCGCGGAAATTGTTGTTGCGGAAATTTTTACCTGGAACCGTAAATACGTATTTTTTTCATGGGGGGAGAGAATTGGATTAAAAAACTAATAAAAACTGACTTTCAACGCAGTTTTTGGAATTTTTGTCATGTTTTATGACATGAAAAGTATACATACTGTTTTAACTAAAGTATTTTTATATAAATAATTGTCAAATTTTAAAAACATTAGAAAAAAGTTAAATACATAATATTGTTAATTTTTAATTTCGAAATACAAAAATAAAATTAAAAAAACGAATTTTATTTAGATTTTTCATTAGTTCACATTATTAATTTAAATTGATACTTTAAGTTTGTTGTAAATTATTAATTATTGTTTAAAGGAATCGAGTCTTTTATCAATTAAAATTTTAGAATGTGAGCCAATGCAAAAGTCAATACACAATCCTTGGCTAATCTTTGGTTAATCGTGCGGCTGCGGCCTTTATGAGTGCGGCTGCAGATGATCAAAATGGACCTAGTGTAAAATGGACCGTGTCGAAAAGTTTTATGAATAGCACAGTTAGCCAATAGTTTAGTTAACATGCTTGTAGTAAACCGGGCCCTGAGGCCGGTCAAATGAACTGCTGGCAAAGTTATCCGGTTGTTTAAAAAAGTTTTTGCTTCTTCAATTTGCTTTCTTTTTCCAATAAAATCTCACAAATTTTTGTTTAAATTGAAAAAAATCACAATATGATCAAAATTTATTTTAAATCCAAACTAATAATAAATTATCTGAATTAAAAACCCTTTTATTAGATTTTTTCCTATAATTTCAGCGTTTAATAAACCACAACAAATAATAACGCTAACACATATTGTTTATTTAAAACTATAATAAAAATCTTATAAATAGGGTCTTTTTAACAACCGGCTAACAAATTTTGACGCATTTTTCGACTAAACCATGGATTAAAAATTTTATTTTTTAAGCCTAACCAAAACCTAAAAATCAACCAAAACTTTTTCGTGGTAAATTTGTAATGGATTGAATTGAATTATTTTAAGTTAAGACTAAAAACATTGTTTTTTCTTAAGCCATTGTAAAACCTAAAAATCAATAAAAAAACCTTTATTGTTTGATGGAATTTCGTTTTCTCAAAAATGCATTTTGGCAATAATCTTTCAGATGTCTTTTGATTTTGGAGAATTACCAATTGATTGGAAAATAGTTTTATTAAACTTACTGTTTAAAAAAGGTACTAAAAGCCTAAAAGAAAATTATCGTCCAATTTTACTTACATCTTTTTCTTGTAAACTAATGGAACAGCTTGTCAAAGAAGAACTGCTTGTCTTTTTCCATATCATTTTGTCAAGGTTTCAACATGGTTTTAAGGCAAAAAATTCTACAATAACACAGCTGTTGGAAACTTTTAATGAGTGGACCCTAGCACTAAAAGATAAATTTCTAATTGATGTCATTTACTTGGATTTTGCCAAGGCCTTTGACACCGTGTCACATCAAAAATTGTTATATAAGCTAGAAAAATATGGTGTTTCTGGTAAATTTTTAAAATGGATAAAAGAATTTTTAGTTGGGCGGAAAATTAAAGTTGTAATTAATAACTCAGTATCCAAATCATTTCCTGTAAGAAGTTCAGTTCCTCAGGGTTCTGTTTTAGGTCCATTTTTATTTTTGGTATATATTAATGATATTGTTGATTGTGTTAAGTTCTCACAAATTAGACTCTTTGCAGATGATATAAAGTTGTTTGTAAAATCTTCATCTAAAGATTACCACATTCAAACCTTGAGACTTCAGCAAGATTTAGATAGAATACACAGCTGGTCACAAGACTGGAAACTGCAGTTATCTAATCACAAATGTGAAGTTCTTCATATTTGAAATCATAGCAAAGAGTTAATTTGTAAATATAAGCTTGGTAATAACGTACTTGCAACTACAGAATTGGTGCGTGACCTAGGTGTTTATATATCCCATGATATGAAATTCTCTAAACACTGTGAAATCACAGCAAAAAAAGCTATGAGAGTGACATCACTAATTTTTAGAACATTCAATTCAAACTCTAGAAATAATTTTCTCAGAGCATATAAGTCCTATGTTAGACCAATTCTGGAGTATGCTAGTGCAGTTTGGAACCCTTATTTAGAAAAGGATATAAACATTTTGGAAAAAGTGAAACAAAATTTCACTAGACGTTTGTTTTATAAATACAAGTTGTTACCTGTTGGTAATGAACATAGACTGAATTACCTAGGTTTAGAAAGATTAAGGGATCGAAGAGACAAAATTGATTTATATGAGTGCTTTAAAATTATACATTGCTTAAACAATTTGCAAGTCAATGATTTTTTTAAGTTTAACCTTCAGCCCACCCGTGGTCATACATTTAAATTGGCAATGGAAGACTGCCGAATTAATGCAAGGAAATTTTCTTTTGCAAATAGGGTTGTTACACCTTGGAACAATCTACTCCCATCTCAAGTAACTGTCGATTCTTTGGATACATTCAAGAAAAGTTTTAAAACTGACTTAAATAAGCGCTCTTTTTGAGCCTTTAAAGTCATATCAGATAGCTAAAATTGCACACCCAAAAAACGAGTTTTCCGAAGACGAGGTGTAGAAGACGAGATGACGTAAGACGAAACTTTCGCACACTTCCGGGTCCTCATCAAACACAGTGTCCGGAAGTTTTGTCTTCTACATTGCATCTTTCAACATATCTTCTTCTATATCTTGTCTTTGGAAAGCTAGTCTTAAACATCTGGTCTGCGAAAAACTCGTCTTTTGGGTGCGATTCATGTAGTTTTTAAAGATCAGTTTTTTTGTCCAAAGAATAAAATTCAGTTTGATTTTAAGGTTTCGCTTGAGCTTAGAAAATAAAAATGTTTTTAGACTTAAATTAAAAAAAAACACATCATTTACGAAAAATTTACTCCGATTAAATTTTTCTTAGTTTTTGGGTTTGGCTTAGTTCTAGGGTTTCAGTTTTCAAGAATAAAACAGTTAATAAAGGTTTATCATGGTAAAATTAGCTTGATTTTAGCCTTTGTTTAGGCTTAAAGAAAAAAAGTTTAGATTCCATGTTGTTTTTTAAGTCCCCAAAATACGAAATTTTAAAAAAGAAAAGTACGTTTATAAAATTGCACACAAGAGGTGAATTTTCCGAAGACGAGATGTTTAAAAAACGAGTTTTAAAGATGAGACGTAGGGCTTAGATTTAGAAAGCGGGGTTAGTCCCGGGCTAACCCCTGTTAGTTAGTCCCGGACTGATTACAATATAATCTAAAAAAGTTATTTCACTCCAGGTGACTAAGCTGCGAAGATAGCTGCGGAGTTTTCTCCTGTTAGCCGAGTCGGAGTAGGTGAATTTAACTTTTGCCGTTTGTTTTGTTTTTTCAATTAAAGACAAAGTTTAGAAATATAATCTTGGAATTCCGAATACCAAAGCAAGCAGTAAAATTCAAAACTAATATTCAAAATGAATGGTTCAAGTATTGGACCTTCCTCTGGAACACGTGGATTGATATTGTTATTGAATATTTTCATTTACATCACCACACTTTTTCAATACAGTTTGCTTTGGAGCAATATTTTATTTTTGGTGAGAAATAATTCAATAATAGCAAGTAACTTTTTAGCTGAAAAAAAAGCGTCAGTAATCTTGACTAAATATCATCAGACCTCACTTACATAAAGCAGAAGAGAATGAAACCCGGGCGAAAAGCACCAGCCCCAGGCGGCCAGGCAATAGCAAGGGATTGAAACTCTCCATTTTAAAAAAAAAATCCTATTTAAATCTACACTCCAACACAAATGAAGTTATAAAACTAGGAAATTAAGTTGTTTTACTTACATTTGGGCAAAAAGTAATGGATAAAACTTAATAATTTCATAACTTGATAATTTCAGCAAAAATTAAATGAAAAATATGTTTATGGCATTATGCCAATGGCATATTAAAGTATTAAACCCTAGCGACAATGTGATACTTTTTGGAAAGGGTGCATCGCGAGAATAAAAACCGGGCGGTCGAATTTTTTTTATTCTAAAA
>JASAMX010025032.1:0-13693 GCA_030248175.1 Microlaimidae sp. YZB2_3
TATTGCCAGAAATTAGCCAAATTTAAAAACTTTAGTTTTTGGCTACGTATGCTTTTTCTACAAAATATTACTGAAACCCGTCTATTTTTATATTATCACGTGTAATATAGAGTCTTAATATATTCAAAATATACGCTTTGTAATAAAAAAAGATAAAATTAGTAATTTTTATATTGGTCACTCTACAAATATTAACATACTATGGTAAATATGAGTTTTAGATTAACTTTTGTTTTCAATCATAAAAAAGGAGAAGGAATTTTTTGATAAACACATTTTTGTGTCGTAAAAATCAAATTGTTAAAAAATTTTTAATAAATTTTTGGTTTTGTAAATTTTAGATTTTTAAATTTTGGTCCTTTTTTCATTTACTAAAGCAGCATATTAACGACGTCCGAAAGAATATACTACCACTCGAATTTCATTGAAAAATTTTCTGTGTAAAAAAATTTATTCTTATTGAAATTACCATGTTATATATTATGATCACTGAACAAACACCAAAGCGAAAATTTAATAGAAAATTTATCTAAAAAAAAACAAAAAACTTCTTTAAATGTAGCCGTCACCAAATCATCAAAACCATTTAAATTACGTTGTATTTGAGTTTATATTTTTGATGTGATGATATAATATTTTTTATTTAAAAACTGTTAGAATAAAAATGGCATGGATAAAAATGATTTATAACTATATTTTTTGAAATCGAATAAATTTTATTTTGTTTCATTTTGCATTGCTCACATTTTTGTGGAGTTTAAAAAAATTCCCAAAATTTTATTTTATTTTTTTCAATGCTTTATCTAAACATATAACCTTCAATAACAATAAATTCAAGCTAAATCATGCGTGAGCAACCTTTTATTTATCTTTATTTTAAAGAAAAGTTTCAAGTATAAAAAAAAACTTTGAACAGGTAGAATGGTTGTAGTTTTTAAAACTCCCCCCTTCCTCACCTCTTGCCTCTAATACTAAGTATTATCCATAGAGAACATATATGATATTTAATATCAAAAATATTGTATATAAAATATATTAACACTTTCAATGGAATTAAAATTTATTTACTATTGCATCTTAGTAACATTACCATCAAACAAATTAAAGCTCATAGTTATAGCAAAAATATAATATTTTTGGTTATATTCACTTTATAAAATTTGGATGAAATTTTTATTCCATAAATGTTCTATTGCATTCAAGCTAGACCCTTCTGTCTTGTTTTTTAAGCATGGTGGGTAATTTGAAACATCAACATAAAATATTGATAAAAAAATAGTTAATAAAATTTTAAGGATATCAAAAATTACTCATTTAATCGACCAAAGTCACGAAATATATAATTTGCATAAGCATGGTTGACACGCAGCTGGTTAGTTTTCCGTATGATATTGATGATTGATCTTCCGTAAAACAACACCGTTTCAATTTTCTTTTTTTTTGTAAATTAGTCTTCATTTATTTCAGTAATCGTACGTTCAGCAGTTTTTGCGCGGTTTTCCATAAAAAAAAATTAAGGTGCTTCGACAGTTGCGAGCGTACTTTTTTACTAAACAGTATACAAATTATTCCCCACGTGACTTCGATCAATTGATATTGGTGTTTTAATTAATACAACTGATTTACAATGACGTCAATTTATTTAATCTGAATTAAATAAATTGAAACTGAATTAATTTAACATAAGATAAAAATTTAATCATTTCGATGACTTTATCATTATTTTTTTAAAAATTTGTTAAGTCTCACAATTACGCACAATCGCATCATTTATTGTCACTGAGGTCTAATCATCACTGAGTTTTTTTTGACATCGCTAATTTTTAACACGGCAACTAGCTAATTTTCGCCTTAATTTGAAACGATAATTTCATTCTGATTGTGCCGCGACTTATTGGTTCATTTCGCAAAATCGCCTTTAAAAAAATGGATCATGCGATAAATCAATCAATCAGTCAATAATACCTGAACAAATCGTTCCGAGTCTATAATTTCCAGGGGGACCGGGTGTTGGTCCAGAGCGGAAAATAAAGCACCGGAAGCTCGCAAGCGGATTTGATTCGGGAAAATGTAGCGATCCATCATTAACAGGAATTCCCGCAACCGCGGCTGACCTGCGGACAATCTTAGCACCTGAAATTCATATACAAATTAGCTCCAGAGATCCATTATCAATATTCATACAAATTAGCTCCAGAGCTCCATCATTAACAGGAATTCCCGCAACCGCGGCTGACCTGCGGACAATCTCAGCACCTGAAATTCATATACAAATTAGCTCCAGAGATCCATCATCAATATTCATACAAATTAGCTCCAGAGCTCCATCATTAACAGGAATTCCCGCAACCGCGGCTGACCTGCGGACAATCTCAGCACCTGAAATTCATATACAAATTAGCTCCAGAGATCCATCATCAATATTCATACAAATTAGCTCCAGAGCTCCATCATTAACAGGAATTCCCGCAACCGCGGCTGACCTGCGGACAATCTTAGCACCTGAAATTCATATACAAATTAGCTCCAGAGATCCATCATCAATATTCATACAAATTAGCTCCAGAGCTCCATCATTAACAGGAATTCCCGCAACCGCGGCTGACCTGCGGACAATCTCAGCACCTGAAATTCATATACAAATTAGCTCCAGAGATCCATTATCAATATTCATACAAATTAGCTCCAGAGCTCTATCATTAACAGGAATTCCCGCAACCGCGGCTGAGCTACGGGCAATATTAGCACCTGAAATTCGTACAAATTAGCTCTGGAGCTCCGTTTTCTTTTTGTGTTAATATAAAAAATTAATAACGAGTAATGTCGGAGAACATTTAAAGCATATCCCTAAACTATTTTAGCATCTTGAATTTATAAAAATTAGCTCTGGCGCTCCGTTTCATGCTGTGCTAATTTAGTAGACAAAAAAGTAGTATCCTGGATAAAATTGCAAGGCTAATCCGAAGACATTCTTAGCAGGTACGGGGTCTTTAGATCCAAAAGCAAGGAACTTGGATCCACGAGTAATGAAAACTGGAAGCCTTTCGGAAAAAATGGTTTTGGGTTAGATTTAGGCCTAGATTAGGCTTAGGTAAACGTCTTACAGCTCCAAGTACCCTATTTTGGCTCCACGTTCGAGCTCGAAGTTCCCAAGGCTCCATATTGAACCTAAATCTCATAGCACCACCTGAAATCCATACAAACTAACAATGTTTTTAGCAAAACTCCCCTTTGTTGTTGGGCTCAGATAATCTTAGTATTTGAAATCCACACAAACCACCTCTAGAGCTAAGCTTTATTTTTGTACATAGGTTTCTGTTTGCAAAACGTGTTAAGTCTGTAGTTTTTTTCCTTTTTTTACACGTGGATAATTTGCATACGAGCTGTTTAATTTAAAAATGTTAAAATATGATAGAGCGATAAAAAAATCCCGAAGCATGCAAGTTTTGGTACTTTGTGTTTGTGAAAATAGCAGATTAATTAATTTGAACCTAGCAGAGTTCTGTCAAGCTAATCCCCTTGCCGCATGGGTTGAAACATGTAAATTAGTAAATGTTATGTTGATCTGAATTTAAATTTATATAAAATCAAATGTACAATATGAATTCGAAATTACGAATACAAATTAGTTAACGAATTTAGATGAACTCAAATGTACAATCTAATACTAATATTATACTGTAAATATATTTCCATTATATACATCAGCGAATTCGGTCAGATGGTTTTATATACATGATGCCCCTTTTATCTACTAATTTTAGCAGGCCTTTTGGAGGGCAAATGCAAAATCAATTAAGAAATAGGGTGTTTTTTTCTTAGCCGTTTCTGATTCCTTAAAGGTTGTTCATACTTATGTAAAAACTCCTTTGGACAAAGTTCAAAGGACAAAAACAGCGTCAAAACGTCCTTTGAACTTTTCCCTTTGGATTTAATTCTTTGGACAAAGTCGAAAGGACAACGTGTTCATACTGTTTTGTACTTCGGACATTTCCCTTTGAATTTTGTCCTTTTGACTTTGTACAAAGAACAAAATTCAAGTAGCATTCATACTTCGTCCAAAGGAAAAGTCCAAAGGACGTTTTGGCTTGTCCAAAAGACGTTTTGGCTTGTCCAAAGGACGTTTTGGCTTTTCTAAAATTGTCCTTTGGACTTTGTCCAAAGGACATTTTGTCATAAATATAAACCAACCTTTAAAGGTGCGGTGCGGAGTCAATCTTTTTATCTTAAATTTTGATAATTTTTTGTGAAAACCTTACCCCTGCCCCAATAGCCCCCAAAATTTTTTTTTACAAAATATTTTCAGTGGTTCAGGAGTTATGGCCCCCAAAAATGACGTTTTGCGACAATTCTGTACGTAAAAAATTTCTCAATGGGTATAACAATTTACGTTACAAATTATACACTCAAAGAAATCGGCTACTTTCTACTTTAATTTGATACCATTATCATTAAGACTGGTGCAGTATTTGTCGAAATATTGCGTTTCCCTTACGAAAAACCCTCGATTTTTTGTTAAAACAACAAACGACGGCATCGATTTTATGAAGTGTGCCCAAACTTTCTTTCCTTCACTTCTTGTTTTTAGCGAAAAAAATCAAGGGTTTTTTGTACGAGAAACGTGAAATTTTGACAAATGACTGTACCAATCTCAACAATAAAGGTATCAATATAAAGTAAAAAGGGGCCGCTTTCACCGCACCTTTAAGAGAAAAAGCGCGTTTGAAACGTAAGAAATGTAACTGCTGTTCAATTATTAGCCTAGTGTTTTAAATGCTCGTCGTCAGGCTTCCCACAACACATAAAATTAAGACGATAATTAAATTCTGCGTAGGAAACGTGCTAAGATAAGAAATGGAAAAAAATCACTTTTAAAATATTACCTGACAAAATCCTGTTTCCAAAAGACATTGAACTCTTTTTTCGTCTTCAAACCTTAACAAATTTACAACTTTAACAAAATTTAATTTCAAATACTATTATGGTATAAATATTTAGTCATAATATTCATCTTCTTGTAATAAAAAAAATCAACATAATTTTGTCATTTCTATTTTTTTAGCTACCTCGCATGTATGTTTTTCGTCTTCTCAGTTGTGCTAATGAATAACATCTACCTACTTCTATCCAAATATCTACTTCCTATTTGTCTTCAACCTGCCTTCCCACCTTCCTTGCCTGCCATTTAAGATGATACGTGACTGTTAGCCTGCCTCCCTCTTACCTGCCTCCGTCATTAATTGTCCACCTACTATGCACTGAAAAAGTTTAGTTTTAGTTATTGTAAAATAGTCGTAGCTGCGACTCTCGCCTTTTTGTTTACTAACCAATAATCGCTTAGAATGATTTTTCGTTTTCTAAATCGACTAATCAGCGTACTGGTAGCAGAATTTACGTATGGGCACGCTTCCAACTTTACTTGAGGTTGTAAAAATCCGAAATGAGTTCGCAATTTGCAGTTTCGCGAGTCCTTACAGTACGCATTTCTCTTCTGCGCGTGGGGACCGCTGGCCGGAAACAAGTTGAAATAAATCACGGCGCCCGGAAAAAAACCTTCTGCAAAATATCTTTAGAAAGAATATCTTCTGAAAGACTTTTAAATTCTCAACTAAAGAAAACTTTTTTCCTAAGCCTAAGCGAAATCTTAAAATCAAGCTAAAACGACATAAAAAAGTTTAAAAAAAACCTTTAAAAGTTTTTAATAATACTAAATAATTTACTGCTGAAAGAAGATATTTTTTCCGGAAGATATTTTGCAGAAGGTATTTTGTCCGGACACCTAATTCACTTTACACTGTGCCGTTAAAATAGACGGTAGCAAGTATTTCACGGCTACGTAAAATATGAACTTACCACTAAATAAACTTTACCAAAATCGATTTTAAACGTATAAAATAACAAAATTTAAACAAAAAAACAAGCGTGGATTACAAAATGCATACATATACGGTAAACTTCTTTACATTAAAACCAATTAATATAAAATAATCTTATATTAGCAATGATTTTTTTAAAAGTATACATTAAAAACAGGTGAAAAGATGTTAAAAAATGTGTTTTTTTAAAAGGCGAAAATTAAACTACGCCTACATTCTCAGCTACGTGTATTTTATCTATAACCCGTGCCAGGCTCATATCTGCCTTGGATAAAGATCCTTTGATCCAAGGCAGATACTCATTCAGGAGTTAGGACCCTCCAAAAATAGCGTTTTTCGACAATTTTGTACGTAACAAATTGCTTAATGGGTATAACGATTTACGTTACAAATTATGCACTCAACGAAAGCGAATATTTTTATTTTAATTCGATACCTTGATTGTTAAGATTGGTGCAATATTTGTTGAAATTTTGCGTTTCCTGTACAAAAAACCCGCAACTTTTTCGTTAAAAACACCAAACGACGATAGTGATTTTGTGAAGTTTGCCCAACCATTCGTTCCTTCACTTTGTGTTTTTAGCAAAAAAATCGAGAGTTTTTTGTACAAAAAACGCAATATCTCGACAAATACTGCACCAATCTTAACGATCAAGGTATCAAATTAAAGTAGAAAATAGCCGGAATAGAAAATAAAAAAATAATTTGTAACTTAAGTTGGAACGATACAGTTAGGATACCCTGTCGGTTTTTGTGTATAAGTCGTGCCGTACGTGACGGACAGAAGCAAACTATATGTTGGGTGAAAGGGTATTTTTTTCGGTCAGTTCGGTATCCTTAACATTTTTGGTGAACCATTTCACGGCGAGATATGCTTCGTTGAAGAAAGGCATTTTAAAACAGTTTTTCCCAATTTAACAGAACCAGAGTTAATATTACGTAATAAGAATTTAACTCAAGTTACATATCCCAAATGTACATGCCCACAAAAATTTTCAGCGAAATCCCTACTATTGAAGTTTTTTATATTCGTTTTTTTGCTAAAATTGTTGAAATAAAAAATAAAAAGAAGTGATAGTAGAGATTTCGTTAAAAACTTAAAAACTGGCTCGGAATTATGGTACAACTGCTGTGTTAAAAGCTGAAAACAAACTAATTCCTATTAAATGACAAAACTTTCATTTATATTTTTTTGATTTGACGTCGGGAAAGTACATTTTGACACGCTTGTTTTAAACTGGCTTTTTAGACAAAATCCTCAGACGGAGCAGTGGCCGAGTGGTTAGAGCGTCGGACTCAGTATCCTGGAGCTGTAAGTTCTAGTCCCCCTGGGCAATATTTTTAACCTCAAAAAATGTTGTTTTTTTAATTTTTAACTTTTTAATTAAAAAAAGTGTTCATTATTCAATACTGTATTCAACCCCGAGTACCTGTTTTGAGGTGGTTTTGAGGTAAAACCGGTATATAGTCAAAATGCCCCCAAGGGGGGGGGGTCGCAACCCCCCTAGTGCCCCCCGGGGGGTCGAATTGAAAAACGGAGGTCGGATTCGTCATCAAGACTTCCGAAAACCCCTGAGTACATGTTTTGGGGAAAATTGGTGAAATTTTTGTAACTGTATCGTTCTACCTTAAATCGTTATACTCATTGAGCAATTTTTTACGTACAGAATTTTCAAAAAACGCCATTTTTGTGAGGTCATAACTCCTAAACCACTCGAGATATTTTATTGAAAAATTTTTGTGGACTATTGGGGGCAGGGATAAGGTTTTCACAAAAAATTATCAAAATCGAAGACAAAAAGTTTGGTTCCGTACCGCACCTTTAAGGACATAATCACTGTCTCTAAATTTCGTACTATTCTATTGCATAAGTGATGAATTGCGTACATACAAAACGAAAAATATTAACAAAGAAAATTTAAAAAAACTTACTCGTCAACTAAAGCAACAGCCACAATTTCACCGAGGTCCCTTTGTGATTGAAATATTCTAGAAAAAATTTTAAAAAAGTTTTTTTCATCTGCTTCTTTTTAAAGATGGAGCCATCTAAATGTTTTTGAGATCCCGCCCCATTTTATTTTTATACAATCTTTAGTGCGGTGATTTTTTAAATACACCATCCCACTTTTTGGATCTTCTCAACTCAACAACTACTATTTTTACGATGATTTTTTAAACATAATAAACAAGGTTTTGTTGCCTTTAAATCTGGCTGAGAACTCAACCCGTTATTTTTTTTTATCAATTTTAAGGTCTCTCCGGACAGTTTTTTGTGCAGAGTGTTCAGTAGTAAACCAATTGCAATAAAGAGCAAAAATTACCCATTTTTATTTACACACAATTTATTTTTTAATTATTATACTTATAGAGTATTATAATATTTTATGATATTCAAATGATGAAAATTTGACTAATTGGAGAAAAGCAGGCAAAAAATTCTGTTTACAATAATGATATTTTTTGAATTTATGTGAAATAAATTTTTAAAATTTTAAAAAAATAAAAAGAAACATTATTAAAATCAAAAAAAAATTATGGCCAAATATGTTTTATGTGGGAATCGATCTCGGGACCTTTCAAAAAATTGATCGACTATGCCACTGCTACCATGGGATGATGAGCTCTAAAAGCGATTTATAAACAAACCCTCTAAAAAAATCGATAAAACGCACGACGCACGACAAAACTTTTTATGCGTTAAAAAATACAAAAGAAATTATGGCCTTCCAAAAATTATAAATTTCAATAGAAATATACTATCTGGAGCTTCAAATTTTACCAAATTAAATTAAATCGAAGTTTTAATGAAATTTTGAAAAAATTAACCCCCATTTTTCACGGAAAATTCTTTATTAAACCATAAATACAACAATATTCAGTTTAATTTTTACGTACGTAAAAGAGGGTAACTGTGTCTCTATTGGAAGTATTTTTTAAATAAATAGTGTGCAGTAAATATTTTTAAGGGTTTTAAAAAAATTTCATTGCAATTTGATTTTTAATATCAATTATTTCAATTACTTACAATAATATAGTGAATGTTAATTTTATAATCGTAATATTTCTGCCTTTTTAACACTCATATAAATTTTTTAGTGAAATATTACTGTATTTCACGAGATCTCGTATGCCAAAAATCGCGATTTTCCATACTTAAAAAAACTGTCCGGAGAGGCCTTAATGTGGTGAAATTTTAAAACACACCACTCCTGTTTGGTATGAATTTCTGAGTTCCGTCACAAATGATTCCCTAACCGCGTTTTTTCAAACATAATTAAGAATAAATGATGATGATAGTAATGCTAAATAATCCCATGACAACTTTTCAATTTGCTGTTTGTAAACTCAGCCCGCTCGCTTAGTCTGTCAGCGATGTGCGCTGCTACTCATACTCATCATACGCCGCTTCTCCTCCAATAAGGTGAGGTTAGAAAAAACATCGTTTCACAGTATACCTGTAGCATTTTAGTAGCGGCTTTTTTAGTGTTTAGTATTTTAACACATAGCAAATATTACTCTTGACGTTGCTCTGCGCCCAGTTTTTTAAGTTAAATTAAAAACTTAGGACTTTGAGTCGGGCTCAAAACGACCTTTCCCTCAGTATGGTTACTCTGCCTGTTGAGTATTCTGTACCTGTTGAGTGAGGTAGATAAATTGGCAGTGGTGGCGGTGGCTCTGGCGTCCAGGAGGACCAGGTGCGGTTGAGAATCGTGACAGGATTCCGCCACCTCTCCAGAAGTTTCCGCGCTGACCACAGACCAATGGTAGTTCTGCAGCAAGTCCGCCACTCTCCTGCACAAAGGATCGTCGGAAGGCATTATCAGAAGGGCCTGAGATAAAAAAACACAAGATAAACTATAGATTTAAAGGATTGATAAGGTGGCAGAATCAAAACCGGTTAGTACTAAAGTCTTTTCGGATGGATTTTATATCAGATTTTTTGGCCATACTTCATCTGTTGTGTTTTGAAAGATTGTAATCTTTTCGTAAAAGACTGCAATCTCAGGAAAAACAAACCTTACCTCTAATATAGTATATGCAAATTTATAACAAAAAAAATTGTCGTTTCTTAAAAGTGCCCCGTTTTAATCCTTAAAATCGTTAAGAATTTTTAGTGGAAAAAATAACAAGGTTTTGGGACACTGGATAAAGTTTTTACTAACAAATTATAAAAATTGAAGACAAGAAAAGTTTGATTCTGTCTGTACCGTATTTTTGAAACATTTTTAACAGTTAAATAAGGTTAAAAAGAGTAAAGGAATCAGTTACATCACATATGTAGACAGAAAAATTTTGTTTTTGCTTTGTGTCGTACATTCAAAACAATCAAACACATTTAAAAATTGTAGTAACTTGAAATTAGACATGTAAGAAACGAAGCTCCGGAGCTCTGGAGCTACTTGCATGAAATGGCCAGAGCTCCAGATCATGATGCAGGAAAGTTATGTAGAGGGAATCGCTAATTATCTCTTTGTGGTACCATTTAAGTTGCATGGGACCAAAACCATATTGGAAAACTAAATACGCTTAAAATTATTCGTTTAAGTAGTGGAGGCCAAGAGCTCTGGAGCTTCCTTCGCACTATGCTCCGAAGCTCTGGAGCCTAGCATTGAAAAGTAGTACCTCTTTGTGGTGCTATTTGAGTTGCATGGGACCAAATTTGACTCAGACCACACATTTTAAGCATATTGGAAAATTAAATACGCTTAAAAATATTCATTTAAGAAGCGGAGTCCAGGAGCTCTGGACCTCCCTTTACATTTTGCTCCGAAGCTCCGGAGTATAATATTGAAACTATTATCTCTTTGTGGTGCCATTTGAGTTGCATAGGACCGAATTTGACTCACTACCGCACATTTAAAACATATTGAAAAGTTAAACGTGCTTAAAATTAGACATTTAAGAAACTGAGCTCCGGATTTTTGAATCTATCTCCACATTAAATGGCCGTAGCTCCGGAGCTTTATATTAGAAAGTAGTACTTCTTTGTGGTGCCATTTGAGTTGCATGGGTCCGAATTTGACCGTTTCTGGTACCGAGGTCGTCACTTCCTCCTCCATAGCTCTCTAAAAAAACAATTTTCTTAAACCGCCTACATAAAGGAGGAGGAGGTTAAGATGACAATAAATAAAAGGATCGAAACCCCGGACGACGGCGCTTATAATCGGAACTCCCTCGAGGGAGCTCTACATAAAGCTTCTTCGGGCGCGCGAAAAGAAGCCCAGGTTAGAACAACTCCCGCTAAAGCTACATTGGCTATTGAACTGTAGTTGGGAAAAAAATTAATAAAAAGACGCGCGCAGCGGCTGGGGGCGAAGAAAAAACTTCACACACGCGCGTACAAGCCTATTTTAGTACCGGCAAAATGATTCGCAGACTTTTATAATACACGTGACTGTGACTTAATTTTTTGCTAATAGGGTGCCGTTTGAAAGCAAAAAAGAGTCAAAGTCGCGTATATTTTATAAGCATTGCGGCTTATTGCGCCGTATATTAACGACGAAATCAGCGCGAGCCGATAGCACTTTATCAATTTTCGTTTTAAATAAGCGCAATACAAACAAAAACAAAATCCGACCGAAAGGGGGCTTCGCGCGCAAATTGATACAAAACAACTTCGACGTCATCGCTGTTTTGGGTTGAAATTTAATTAAATTGGAATTAATAATTTAATTAAATTGTGTACAAGAAGCGTTTGTGATTTGTTTTGATTTTTGGATTTTTTTTCTTACAGTAGATTAGTTTAATAAACTGGGTGATATATTATTATGCAATATCTATTTCAACCTCTACGCTTCATGGGTTTAAAAAACACGGAAAAACATTTACAAAACATTTACTCGCTTAAATATAAAAAAAATGTTAAGTTTTTATAATCCTTGAAACTGTTCTACAAAATTTGTTAATTTTAATAATTTTTTTTAAATTAAAAAAACGCTTCCGATAGCTGAGAAATTTTTTAAACCAATAGGGTTTCTTTTTTTTTAAATTGATACTTATTATGTTTCACGGAGCTTTCAGCCTCTAGAGCTTTGCACTATTTTAAAACTATTTTGCTGCATAAGTAAAAAAACATCTTTATTATGCAAAACTTCACAGCAAAAAATTTACATCATAAAGTTGGCATCAAAGCAACCTTGAAAGCAAGTGTTAAAGTGGCGGCAAGTAAAACTGAACAAAAAATGTGTTGGTATTCATAGAAATAATTTTAGAAGCAAGTAGAGGGTACATGGTGGTGGTGGTACCTATGATACATAAACTAAAATAGGATGTAGCAAAAAACAAAAGCAAATAAAGTATTTTTGAAGCACGTAGATGGTAGCAGATAAAAAACATGCACAGAGCAGTTGGAGGCAGAAACATTTATTTGTAAGACAGGTAGGAAACAGGTAACAAGCTGTCTATCTAAAAATAGTGTTATATCTTATATAATTTATTCCGCAATATAGAAACAATGTAAAAATACTCTTTTCTTTAAACCTTCTCATTTGAAAGAAGTTATTCAGTATAGAAGATCTTTGCAAAATTATATATAATCGCTGTATAATATAAATTATATAAAATCGCTTACAACAAATGAATTCTGAGGAAAAATTGATCTCCACTCAACTTTCAAATTTCAAATTTTCAACCCCCCAACTTTCACGATAGTCAAAAACCCTCCCATTTAAAAGGAAATTGTTCAGTGTTAAAAACCTTTACAAAATTATGACCTTATAGAATCATTTTTAGCCAATTAGGAATTGGGAAAAAATTGGAGATCTTTTATCCATTAGAGATCCAATTTTTTTCCCAAGCGCTAATTGGCTAAAAGTAATTTTAAAAGCTCCTCCCACAACCATTCACACAGAGCAAAACATATATGACGTGATCACGAATACTATATGACATTTTGAGTGAATCCCGCAAAACATATATGTATGTAGCCGCAAGTCACGAATAAAACCTGCAATTTGAAAGTCAAAAAATCTAACATCAATGTTAAAAAATGTTTAAAGTACTAAAAGTCCAAAATTCGTTTAGTCTTAGCTTTAGTACTAAACCCAAAAAAAGCTTAGTACTAAAGCACTTTAGCCTTAGCTTTTGCCAAACTGACAAATATGGACATGTTCCTAAATTAAAAAAATATCCCTTTTTAAGGTAGTTCTTAGGATTGCACTGTTTATTTTACAAAAACTAACATTAAAGACTTCTTTAACGTTTATTGCATCGGATTTTAGTTTTTCTTAAAAACAGTATTGTTAGGGTTAATTTTACGGTTTTAAAATTGCTCTTGTACTTTATATTGCAGTTTTAACTTTAAATATCATCAAAAATGGTTAACTTTTAAGAATATTTTTTCTATCTAATGCCAAAAACATTTAACCAACATTTTTTATTAAAAAAACCACGCTTACTGCATAATAAACTTCACAAAATGTCCATATAAAATAGTAAAAATGATATTATTTTAATATTAAGCACTAAAAAACTCAAAAAATATTTCAAAAAAATAGTTCTTTCTAATATTTAAACAAAAATAAGAAAAACAAAAAAGTAAAACTCCATACTCACAGCACTTTAAATCCAAAAGTCGTTTTAATTATTATAATTAGCATTATTGTTCAAATAACTCACTTTATGTTATCTTTAACATAAAAATAACATACTCAACTCCAAGTGAGTATAGTTTTGGCAGCCAAGGTAATGAGTTTGGGTGGTTGGTTACCCGGGGTGAATTGCATCTTTAATTCTAAAGAGGAGGTCCTAGGGAGTCCTTTTATACTTGCTGGTTTTCTAAGGGTAGACCCGGAAGCTAAACGCCGTTCCATACCCGC
>JASAMX010025033.1:0-10388 GCA_030248175.1 Microlaimidae sp. YZB2_3
GAAGTGGAAGTTCGCTTTTTGAAAACTTGTATGTAAGTTGCAGCTCTGCCCTATTTAAATATGAATTAATAAAGAATTAGTAATGCCATAGATTATTGGGAATATTTGTAAAAAAATTTAAAACCTATAAAAATAATCCGGAAAATGAGGATGGAACTACTAAAACATATGGCAAGCTTAAATAAGCTTGAAATCACTCATATAAAGGGGGGGGGGGAAATTGGAAGTTTGAAGCTTCCTCCATTTTAAATGTTCAAAGATACGAATATTGGAGAGTACAAAAACATCGCTAGTGTTGATGCAATGCATTTATGTAAATGTAAAAATTCACAGGATTTATTTTAAATTTTTTTATAATAATCAATATTTGACTAAACAATCAAAATATTTGAATAAAACATTATCCAGATTAACATATCATTTTATTTTAGTTTAAAAAGACCACAAGTTACTGCATAATAAATATAATCATCATCGGGCTGGGGTAATAATTCCAATCTATTCAATTTAATTTAAAAAATATATTAAGTCATCTATTAGCTGATAGTCGTATATTAAAATTTTTTTTTTTTCAAAAACAATAAGATACTAAAAAATTTTTTTTTATTTAGTAACATGTTTATTCAATTGCTAAAGTTAAAGATGTTTATTTTATAGGACGTATCCAATAACACGGAACAGTTGTTTTATGAAATGACATCATACTTAAAAATTACGTTCAAAAACATTTAAAAGCTTGACATTTTTTGAAACTATTCTTCTTGTTTTATGTTCTGTTTTTACGTTGAAAAAAATTTTGTAAATTTCACTTGTGAAACTATTTTTAATGAAAGTAAAAATTACTTTGCCATATTAACTACGACCACGAAAACTACGACTTTTAGCTTTTAATATTTATTTTAATCTTTTCACATTTTGTTGCACTAATAAAACGTCAATAAAATAATTAAAACAAAAAATTTAGTAAATTTTTCGCCGTCCGAAAATTAAAGATAAATTTAAGAACACAAAATTATATAAAAAGAATGTTTTTTTTGAAAATAAATAATTTAAAAGTGAACAGGAATTAAAATTAATTAGCACGAAAAAGTTCACTGAGATTTCTAATAATGGAAAATTTTGAAAGTATTGCATAATATACTACAAATGTGAAAAATGTAATGTAAGACTGGAAAACACAAATTATTATTTTTTACAAACATTATTATGTTATTCTTAATTAACTGATTGTCCGGATGCGGATGACAAGATAACAGCTAACTCAATTATTACAAGAGGTGGTCATAGCTTTTTATGCTCCGGGCCTATTTTTTGATTTTATATGCTATTAGTTTATTACTTATCAATCTCATTTCGTTAATGAAATCTGCACTGATAATGAAAAAAAATTAAACAAATGAAATAAACAAGAAAAGGTATTTGGGGCGAGCGGTACGAAATTTAAACAGTCTGACCCCTGGGCCTCGCCTAGCCCGCAAAATTTTTAGCCGCGGCTAGCATTTAATTTTTCTATATTATGGTATTCTAAAAAATTCCGTATATCATCATTCGGTATACATTCGATATCAAATTCGGTAATTGAAAAAAATTTAAAAAACCACAAAACTATTGATAGTTTTGGGATTCAGGACTAATTTCGCAGCCATATACTACACATAAGAATATTAGTAAATAATCAATACTATCATCTTGTTGCGTGTCTCAGTTGGGACTAGATCCAGAGACCTTCAGCAAGCAAGACTTAGGTTATGCCACTGCGCCACAACCTCGAATCGATCTTATTTCTGTTGCTTCTTTTCAATCTTAAATTTAATTTTAAGTTCGTACTTTTTTAACCGCTGGTACAAAACTATACCAACACGGACCTGAGTAAAATTAAAATGAAATTTATACTCTAACTGATAATTTAACAATATTTCAAAAAAATCACTTTTAGGTTTTTTAAAAATTAAAAACGAAGTGTTCAGCAATTAATTGTACTAAATTGTATTCTAATTAATTGTATTACTTTGCGATGTTGTTACAATTCCATTGTTTTGGAGAGTAATCCAAAAGTTTTATACAAATTTTAATTTGCAATAAGTTTAAGAAAATATTGCAAATTTCTTTATATTTATGTTACAAATACATTGACCAATAAATCAAATTAAACCCAGTAAATCCAATTGGAAAAAGCACCCTGCAAAACATATCTATTTTATCAGCCTTCGATGCACGGTGGACTGAAGTCATCATACGATGAACAGAGTTTTTTCTTCTTTTTTGTCTAAAATTAAAGCGTTATATTTTATCGCAATTTTTTAAAATTAAAATTAATTAAACCTTTGTCTCCAATTAAAAAATTAGAAGCGGGGGTTGAATTTAAACCAAAATCAAACATTTTGCAATATCAGAAAATAATTTAAAATTTAGTGTATAACTTTATCACTGTGTCGTATTTCTTTTTTTATCTTGTTACATAATTTATAGTTTTATACAAATTTTATTAACATTTGTTAAGAAATGCGACGGTTATCCAGTAATAATTGCAAATACCAAAAGTTTCGTTCGATAATATTAATATAATAATTGTCTTCAGTTTCAATAAAGGATTTTTGGTTTGCATTTTACACTTAACGCAAAAAGCTTTCCAACGTAAATTTGTGCAAAAATAATGTGGACTAAACTCAACGGACTGTAGAAACGACAGAGCCGTCGCTACAGCCGCGCAGAATAATTATTAAAAAAAAACAATAACGAAAATTGTATTTTGAATTAACTTTTTTACGCGGCCTGAAGTCAGGCGAAAAATACAGCTAGAGTAATAATGGATGTTTCGAATTTCATTTTAATTTAAACTTAGCGAACTGAGTCAGTTCATTTTGAAATTATTAAGATGGACCAAAATTTTATACATCTAATATTTATTCTATATGAAGATATTAATATAAAAACATAGGTTAAAACATATGTTATGACAGAAAATATTTTTTTATGCGTTTTTAATGTCTTTTTGCGCAATAAATGACGTTTTCAAATTTAAATTGGTATATTTTTATTTTAATTTTTTTTATTTTAACCATTTTAAGTTTTTGCAAATGGATTTGAAATGAACTGCTGGCATTGATTCAAATTAATTAATTCAAAAAAAATCAGTGTTTAAATAATGTCGCTTCCTGGTGGCATTCGAGTTTAGAAACTTAGCATTTTTTGATTTTCGTATATTTGTGGGCGAAGCTTAGTTAAGGAGGATGCGTCTCTTGACATATTTTTCTTAATTTA
Organism: Microlaimidae sp. YZB2_3; assembly: GCA_030248175.1. Lineage (NCBI taxonomy): Eukaryota > Metazoa > Nematoda > Chromadorea > Desmodorida > Microlaimidae > Microlaimidae sp. YZB2_3. The sequence goes on from JASAMX010025033.1 coordinate 3,262, forward strand.
TTATAAAACATTATTGATGTGAAAAGAAAGGCAGGGTGATTTTTGAAATTGATGTGTCATCCGGTCAAACGCCCCTCTTCATAACTCCTCAACTTAAGCTCGGTTTTAATTAAGAAGGTGGTTTTTATAGTCTCAAGAATATACTTTTAAATTAGCAAAAAAAAAAATTTTGTCCATGTTTTAATGTATTGTAAAAATTTAATTTCTCTTGGCAACACCTCCGTGTACTGTGGACCCACTTTTAATACTAAAATTTGCGTCTGCGGTGTCCGTATTTTGTTTTACGCAAAACGCAATTTAGTTTTACGATTGAGACGTAATAAAAATAAAAAAAGGTTAATGTGACAATCTCTGCCCGATGATCAATTTTTCATCCAATAGAACCATCACCAACAATATCAATGAATGTTTTACCCTTTTCCTATTCAATATCAGATGTACAAATGTGATATTTAAAATCAATACCGTTCGTGGTACGTTTCCCGCCTGCGTTTGCAGTAGTCGACGTATTCTTGGGCCCCGAAACAGTCCCCGCCTTCCTCTTCCTCCGAGTCCTGGCCATGCCCACTTCCGTCTCCGAGAAGACTACGATAGTTTCGATACTTCCGCTTCTTGTCTGCGCCGCGGTGACGCAGGCCGTCCCGCTAAAAAATCCAAATCATTAACGTTTAAACCCTTGGAAATTTTTTATCCAAAAACCACTGCAAATATGGAGAAGGAAATTCCGCGTCAGTGCTGCACTGTGTTAAACTCCGGGTTCAGTCGACGATCGGTGCCAAGTTTAACACTAAGTAATGTGGCGCGGAATCTCTTCTGCCAATTTGCAGCGGAAAGAATACCAATAGGTTAAATTCTTTCCATGTGCACCTGCGTCAACGAGTCTAAAGTAAGCGCGTTCTTCTTTCGGAGTGAAAGTACAGATTTATTTATTTAAAAAACTTACATTACAATATTAATCTTGGTCCTAAATTGTATCAAATTAAAACTAAAAAAATAAGCAACTTTAGCTTGATTAACCAATTGCAAAAATTTATATTTAGGGTAACTGACTTAAATTCGGACAGCCTTAATTTCGGCCACCGGCTGTTATTTTTGTCATACATAAAGTTATGAAATGAACTGCATATGGTTAGATAGATGACATGAGGATCTATCCAAACATAAGCAGTTCATTCTATAACTTTTTGCGTGGCAAAAATAACAACCGGTGGCCGAAATTAAGGCTGGCCGAATTTAAGTCAGTTACCCTACTTACTTTTAAGTTATTAGCACAGTTGGAATTGTTTTGAGTCACTGGTTGTACACAATTACTTGACATATGAAGTAGAGAGTGAGTTTGTAAGTTCTGAGGGACTTCGTCCATACTACCGTAGTACTTGACCACCGAAGACCACGTTACTTTAGGAAGAAATGGGGTAGTTATACCGTTTTCGTTTACTTCCAGAAGCTAAAACATATTTCTCACAAGTATTAAAGCGTATTAAATAAAATATTAAATAAGTATTATTATTATTATGATTACACAAGTATTATCTTTGACAAGCGCGAAATCGCCACTTTTTCAATTAGAAGGCTATATTTGTATGTGTAAGAAACAGCTATACATTTGAAAAAGTGGCGATTTCGCGCTTGTCAAAGATTGCTGTGAGTATAATTTTTTCAATTGACATTTCATCAAACTAAAAAAATGCAACAGTGCTGTGTGATTAGATCAATGTATAAACAAATCATTATCGTATGGTAGAAATTTTTATTTAGTGAGCAGCTGACCAAACCAAATGCAAATTTTCTATAGTCCACATAATGTCCATCTCAGACTAGTCCACATTTTTTCTGTCTAAAAATACGCCCGGGGAAAAATCGCCCTTTTTTCCTGCTGTATACTTAGAGCATTTTTCAAGGCTAGATTTTTTATTAGCGAAATAATAAAAAATCACCCTCCTGTCTTTCTGTGTCTAAAACAGTTTTGACTGCCCATATGGTAGTGCATTTAATTTCGGCACTTTTTTGTTTTTCCGATGTAAAATTTCACTGTATGGCCCGATTTTCATGTTTGATAGCTCATTTTTAAGCTTTTACGATACTGCGTTGCGTCACAGAAGTTTCACTGAAGCTTTCACGATACTGCGCTGCGTCACAAAAAGTTTCACTATACGAAAGTAGTTTTTTACTTAATTAAAGCAAGTTTTTAAAAATGGAAAATTGCCGAAATTAAATGTGTGCATTTAATTTTGGCACTTTACCAACAATCGATTGTTTTCAGTCAAAAAATCATCACTTTTTCAAAAATTTAAAAGCGACTTATATTATCTCCAGACAGTTTTCTTTAATTTAAGCTTCTACTTGTTGTTCAACGTGTAACTGGCAAAAAGTTACAGCTAAAATGCCAAATGGTATCAAAATGAGCAAAATTTGGCACAAAAAGTGAATTTAATTTCGGCACTTTTTAAAAGAACCCCTATAATCGAGTTTAAGTGCAGTGATATGACCCCTACACATAACGTTGTCTTTTAACTATTTACAGCTACAATTTAACACCCGACCAGTTAATTAAGCCGTTTTTACCTACAGCAATATGTGTGCCGAAATTATTCAATTCCTTTTTGTGCCAAATTTTGCTCATTTTGATACCATTTGGCATTTTAGCTGTAACTTTTTGCCAGTTCACGTTGAACAACAAGTAGAAGCTATAAAGAAAACTGTCGGAGATAATATAATGCTTTTAAATTTTTGAAAATAGATGATTTTTTGACTGAATGAACAATCGATTGTTGGTAAAGTGCCGAAATTAAATGCACACATTTAATTTCGGCAATTTTCCATTTTTTTAAAAACTGCTTTAATTAAGTAAAAAACTACTTTCGTACAGTGAAACTTTTGTGACGCAACGCAGTATCGTGAAAGCTTCAGTGAAACTTCTGTGACGCAACGCAGTATCGTAAAAGCTTAAAAATGAGCTATCAAACATGAAAATCGGGCCATACAGTGAAATTTTACATCGGAAAAACAAAAAAGTGCCGAAATTAAATGCACTACCATATGGGCAGTCAAAACTGTTTTAGACACAGAAAGACAGGAGGGTGATTTTTTATTATTTCGCTAATAAAAAATCTAGCCTTGAAAAATGCTCTAAGTATACAGCAGGAAAAAAGGGCGATTTTTCCCCGGGCGTATTTTTAGACAGAAAAAATGTGAGAACTAGTCTGAGATGGACATTATGTGGACTATAGAAAATTTGCATTTGGTTTGGTCAGCTGCTCACTAAATAAAAATTTCTACCATACGATAATGATTTGTTTATACATTGATCTAATCACACAGCACTGTTGCATTTTTTTAGTTTGATGAAATGTCAATTGAAAAAATTATACTCACAGCAATCTTTGACAAGCGCGAAATCGCCACTTTTTCAAATGTATAGCTGTTTCTTACACATACAAATATAGCCTTCTAATTGAAAAAGTGGCGATTTCGCACTTGTCAAAGATAATACTTGTGTAATCATAATAATAATAATAATACTTATTTAATATTTTATTTAATACGCTTTAATACTTGTGAGAAATATGTTTTAGCTTCTGGAAGTAAACGAAAACGGTATAACTACCCCATTTCTTCCTAAAGTAACGTGGTCTTCGGTGGTCAAGTACTACGGTAGTATGGACGAAGTCCCTCAGAACTTACAAACTCACTCTCTACTTCATATGTCAAGTAATTGTGTACAACCAGTGACTCAAAACAATTCCAACTGTGCTAATAACTTAAAAGTAAGTAGGGTAACTGACTTTTAAATTCGGCCAGCCTTAATTTTGGCCACCGGTTGTTATTTTTGCCACGCAAAAAGTTATAGAATGAACTGCTTATGTTTGGATAGATCCTCATGTCATCTATCTAACCATATGCAGTTCATTTCATAACTTTATGTATGACAAAAATAACAGCCGGTGGCCGAAATTAAGGCTGTCCGAATTTAAGTCAGTTACCCTAAGTATAAATTTTTGCAATTGGTTAATCAAGCTAAAGTTGCTTATTTTTTTAGTTTTAATTTGATACAATTTAGGACCAAGATTAATATTGTAATGTAAGTTTTTTAAATAAATAAATCTGTACTTTCACTCCGAAAAAAGAACGCGCTTACTTTAGACTCGTTGACGCAGGTGCACATGGAAAGAATTTAACCTATTGGTATTCTTTCCGCTGCAAATTGGCAGAAGAGATTCCGCGCCACATTACTTAGTGTTAAACTTGGCACCGATCGTCGACTGAACCCGGAGTTTAACACAGTGCAGCACTGACGCGGAATTTCCTTCTCCATATTTGCAGTGGTTTTTGGATAAAAAACTCCCAAGGGTTTAAACGTTAATGATTTGGATTTTTTAGCGGGACGGCCTGCGTCACCGCGGCGCAGACAAGAAGCGGAAGTATCGAAACTATCGTAGTCTTCTCGGAGACGGAAGTGGGCGTGGCCAGGACTCGGAGGAAGAGGAAGGCGGGGATTGTTTCAGGGCCCAAGAATACGTCGACTACTGCAAACGCAGGCGGGAAACGTACCACGAACGGTATTGATTTTAAATATCACATTTGTACATCTGATATTGAATAGGAAAAGGGTAAAACATTCATTGATATTGTTGGTGATGGTTCTATTGGATGAAAAATTGATCATCGGGCAGAGATTGTCACATTAACCTTTTTTTATTTTTATTACGTCTCAATCGTAAAACTAAATTGCGTTTTGCGTAAAACAAAATACGGACACCGCAGACGCAAATTTTAGTATTAAAAGTGGGTCCACAGTACACGGAGGTGTTGCCAAGAGAAATTAAATTTTTACAATACATTAAAACATGGACAAAATTTTTTTTTTTGCTAATTTAAAAGTATATTCTTGAGACTATAAAAACCACCTTCTTAATTAAAACCGAGCTTAAGTTGAGGAGTTATGAAGAGGGGCGTTTGACCGGATGACACATCAATTTCAAAAATCACCCTGCCTTTCTTTTCACATCAATAATGTTTTATAATAAATTAAGAAAAATATGTCAAGAGACGCATCCTCCTTAACTAAGCTTCGCCCACAAATATACGAAAATCAAAAAATGCTAAGTTTCTAAACTCGAATGCCACCAGGAAGCGACATTATTTAAACACTGAATTTTTTTGAATTAATTAATTTGAATTAATGCCAGCAGTTCATTTCAAATCCATTTGCAAAAACTTAAAATGGTTAAAATAAAAAAAAATAAAAATAAAAATATACCAATTTAAATTTGAAAACGTCATTTATTGCGCAAAAAGACATTAAAAACGCATAAAAAAATATTTTCTGTCATAACATATGTTTTAACCTATGTTTTTATATTAATATCTTCATATAGAATAAATATTAGATGTATAAAATTTTGGTCCATCTTAATAATTTCAAAATGAACTGACTCAGTTCGCTAAGTTTAAATTAAAATGAAATTCGAAACATCCATTATTACTCTAGCTGTATTTTTCGCCTGACTTCAGGCCGCGTAAAAAAGTTAATTCAAAATACAATTTTCGTTATTGTTTTTTTTAATAATTATTCTGCGCGCGGCTGTAGCGACGGCTCTGTCGTTTCTACAGTGCCGTTGAGTTTAGTCCACATTATTTTTGCACAAATTTACGTTGGAAAGCTTTTTGCGTTAAGTGTAAGATGCAAACCAAAAATCCTTTATTGAAATTGAAGACAATTATTATATTAATATTATCGAACGAAACTTTTGGTATTTGCAATTATTACTGGATAACCGTCGCATTTCTTAACAAATGTTAATAAAATTTGTATAAAACTATAAATTATGTAACAAGATAAAAAAAGAAATACGACACAGTGATAAATTTATACACTAAATTTTAAATAATTTTCTGATATTGCAAAATGTTTGATTTTGGTTTAAATTCAACCCCCGCTTCTAATTTTTTAATTGGAGACAAAGGTTTAATTAATTATAATTTTAAAAAATTGCGATAAAATATAACGCTTTAATTTTAGACAAAAAAGAAGAAAAAACTCTGTTCATCGTATGATGACTTCAGTCCACCGTGCATCGAAGGCTGATAAAATAGATATGTTTTGCAGGGTGCTTTTTCCAATTGGATTTACTGGGTTTAATTTGATTTATTGGTCAATGTATTTGTAACATAAATATAAAGAAATTTGCAATATTTTCTTAAACTTATTGCAAATTAAAATTTGTATAAAACTTTTGGATTACTCTTCAAAACAATGGAATTGTAACAACATCACAAAAGTAATACAATTAATTAGAATACAATTTAGTACAATTAATTGCTGAACACTTCGTTTTTAATTTTTAAAAAACCTAAAAGTGATTTTTTTGAAATATTGTTAAATTATCAGTTAGAGTATAAATTTCATTTTAATTTTACTCGGGTCCGTGTTGGCATAGTTTTGTACCAGCGGTTAAAAAAGTACGAACTTAAAATTAAATTTAAGATTGAAAAGAAGCAACAGAAATAAGATCGATTCGAGGTTGTGGCGCAGTGGCATAACCTAAGTCTTGCTTGCTGAAGGTCTCTGGATCTAGTCCCAACTGAGACACGCAACAAGATGATAGTATTGATTATTTACTAATATTCTTATGTATAGTATATGGCTGCGAAATTAGTCCTGAATCCCAAAACTATCAATAGTTTTGTGGTTTTTTAAATTTTATTCAATTACAGAATTTGATATCGAATGTAGACCAATGATATATACGGAATTTTTTAGAATACCATAATATAGAAAAAATTAAATGCTAGCCGCGGCTAAAAATTTTGCGGGCTGGGCGAGGCCCAGGGGTTATGTTTAATTTTCGTACCGCTCGCCCCAAATACCTTTTCTTGTTTATTCTCATTTGTTTAATTTTTTTCACTTAATCAGTGCAGATTTCATTAACGAAATGAGATTGATAAGTAATAAACTAATAGCATATAAAATCAAAAAATAGGCCCGGAGCATAAAAAGCTATGACGACCTCTTGTAATAATTGAGTTAACTGTTATCTTGTTATCTGCATCCGGACAGTTTACAAGTTAATTAAGAAGTACATAATAATGTTTGTAAAAAAAATACAATTTTGTGTTTTCTAGTC